>JACN01135774.1:0-12464 GCA_000787155.1 Scartelaos histophorus
AAAAAATATAGTAATAGTAAAAATATAGTAATAGTAATACAAATATTTCTCAGCTATAAACAAGAGGTCGTACGGAGAAGCAGTTCAAAGATGAAACAGTGACATGACATTATTATCTATTACATAAGTGTGTTGTACATTTGTATGGAGTATGTATATTGTCCTATATCTCTCACTGGTTGAGCATTTACTACATGGAACTGCAGTACTTCTATAGCTCAAAAATACACATATTTTTGAGCACATATTCACATATTCACACTTATTTTTGCAGTCAGTCATTTTTGTTACGACGTCTAGAATATACAGCTGCTTTTCAGGATTAACAACATCAGTAATACAAAACACGTGATTGTTTTATGAGTTGAAATGTTCCACAGTAGCACTTTTACCTTGAGTCTGTACTCCAGTTTCAGTATAGGGCAGCTGAGCAGAGTTGGAGGGAGCAGGTCTGGGATGTGCAGGACCCGGGTGTCGTTCAGCTGGGTCCTGGGTGCTATTGGCTCTCCCTTCTGCCGTATAATTTCTTTAGTGTAGACTTTCCTCTTTAATCTGGTATAGAAACTTTGCTTCTCGTACAGGTAGTACTTCGGCGTGATGGTTTTGTTTGAATTGTTGACTATTTCAGCTCGCACTTCAATTTTGTCTCCTTTAAAAACAATACATGAAGAGCTGTTATTTATTTAAGGGGACAATTTGAAGTCACCAATACACCTGATCTGCATTAGGTCTTCATGCTGAGTACATATAGTCACTGTTTTTTTTTGTTTTTACCTTGCTGATATCCCATCTGTTTAGTGTGCACGTTCAAGGTCACATTTCCAGGGGACAGCAACTTCTTCTCACTGCAGATGTACTGAGGTCTCTGTCCAACATAAGACATCAGTAATTATTATACTTATTATTCACTTATTTTTTTGTATAATTGCATCTAGTCATAATGAATAAGTGAAATAATGCATTACAATATAGAAACACAAAAATAAATAGAAGTATCCTTATCACAACCAAGTACTAGGCTTCACAGATTATGTAAGTAAGTCAGTTCTGATTTTAAACTTAAATGCAGTACAACCATTAAGTCAGGGGTGGACAGGTCTTCATCGAAAAGAATAAAGAATAATTCTTTAGCTTTGCGGTCCAGCCTCATGGATCTGCTCGCTCTGGCCTCCAGGCGATAACAGATTTTGCCATGTTTACCCTTGAAAGAGGATGGTAGCTCCCTGCAAAGATCATTCAAAGGTTTTGTTTCTGTTTTTTTTTTTTAAACAAGAAATAGACATGGAAACAATAAAATATCTTAACTCACTTACAGATTAGGTATCTCAAAAGTAAAAGGGAAGATATGTCTCCCAACTGGTGTCACTTTAGAGTCTATAATATAAAAACAGTTATTTATGACATTTATAACATTTATAACATTTATAACAGGAACAGGGAAAAATAATATTACAAACATTCTTACAAAGGCTGAACAAAATACAATAGTAGAACTTACCACGTGTTGAATCATCCAGAAGATGTTTTTCAATGGAGAAGTACTTTTCTTTTGCGGTGTATGTTATGTGTAATCTGGGTCCATAATGTTCAGTCCACTTTACAGTCGCTTTCCCCTTGGCCTTTATGATGAGCCGGGTTAGTCTGGTCTCTTTGGACAACTCCAGCACCACCCTCCCTGAGATGGTGTCTCCTCTGGAGAACACATTATCTTTGTTGTTAGCGTCGTACTCAATGGAAAAACTCTCTATGGTCATTTTTAGCCAAACTCTTTTGCTCACTGACAGAGTGTGTCATCTGTCACATGCACTGATTGTGCAACCTGCTCCATGCTGACATATGGTAATAGAACTGATAACAATGAAAACAATGATAACAATGCAGGTTTGACTTCCAGAGGAAATAAACTTGAACGCAGGTAACATATTATGATTAAAATATCAAAAATGCATGTATGGTTGTACATGTTTGTAATCAGTTATTATACATTTGCTGAGACTGGTACATTTAATATGCACAGGGTGAAATCTGAACTGCCAAGAGCCGCTCCATTTATGCTGGTGTTGTGAGAGATGAACATGCAGATGAAATGGAAATAAAGAGAGAAAATTATACATCAGAACTGTAGTTGTTAATGTTGATTAATCTGTTTGTCTGTTGTTGACTAATTACTCTGAAATTTCTCTTTTTGATTTTCTAACTTTCTTACTATATCAACTTAACATTCAATATGAAAGCTGGGAAAATATATTTTGGAGCTCATTATCGTGGGTTGTTTTTTTCTTTTGTTATTTTTGTGGTTTAAATTGTTTAATAAGTCTTTGGCTCATTATTGGTTTAGTTGTTGCAGTTTAGCCCTTTTAATATTCATGTTTATTTTAAGATTGTTTTATACTATATACTATATTAATTGTATCAGTGGAATAAAGTAGTTTAAATATTATAGTTTATCCTGTATATTCCTCTGCAGCTATATATCCTGCTTCAGAATGTATTATTGTGACATTTGCGAGAGAATATATTGCAGTAAAAATACTATGCATGGATACTGATGAAGCTGATATGACTGAAGTGTTTGTATTGCAGCGTTGGACTTTAGACTCTTATCTAAACCACAATGGTACATAACACATCACACAATATAGTCTCATTTCTTTCTTTATTTATTCTTTTTTAATACAAACTTTGATTTTTTTATACTGTATGTATTATAAACTTAGTATGACACCATCCCAGACATATTTTTCCTCTGGTTTACATGGAAATAAAAGACAATCATTGACCAGTCCAGACATTGTATTTTGATAGTGGCTGGTTTTATGAGATTTATGTTTGCTCACAGCTTTTAAGGAACATGTTACGAAACTACAAAACCTGCTTTGGAGTGACTATCCGACCTTTTTCACACAACACTCTGGTTTTGCTCTTGCAGCTTGTTGGACGCTCTCAGCACAACAATCGGAAGCTTCACCTCTGCATTTCCTATCAGAGCTGTGTCCAGGACCACCTGCAAAGACACATTTTTACAATGGGCCGTTGAAAACATTATAAAACACAGAAACTCAATGCTTACTTAGATTAAGTTTAGTTTACTTTAAAAGCGCACTATGTCACTGTGTATCTTATTGTCTTCAAATCTGCATGTAGCCACTCCCTACTAATGTCTCTAATATCACAAAAAAGTAAAAATGCACTCTCTGGTTGAAGATCTGTCGCCGACTTGTCTCTGTGGAGATGTTATTGCTATTCTTGAATATCGCAAAGGATTTAAACACATCTACTGATCTCTATAGAAAAAATATTTATACAACAAACCAAAAAAATAATATTAAAAATGCTACTTAATGACGAGTTATCTTTAATGCCATACTGTGTAACATTTTAGAGAACATCTCCATGGACAGGCCAGACTCACCAGAATTGTTACATAGTGTAGGGTTGTTTCTTGATCAATATTAAGAGTTTAACCCAGTCATTGACAGGGGCTTAAAGGTCTTAAAGTCTTAAAGGTGCACTGTGCAACTTTTTGGTTGGGGGTCTGTTTGTATCTATGGAAATGTCATTGCGCTACCTGGCATGTTCCACAGTATGACATTAAACAGCTCTACCTTACATTTATTTAATTACAAGTTGTTTTATAGCTCAAAATACCTAGAAAAAAAAACCCCTGACATTCTGACTGTGAATGGGGTCGCTTCTCCACAGATCTGACCCGTAACTCTGTTTGGTTTGGTCTCCATGAAAATAAAAAGGTTTATTGCTGTACTGTGAAACATTCCAGACAAAGCAATAATATTTCTATGGAGAGAAGTATTTAACAGACCCTCCACCAGAAAAGTTACACAATGCACTTTAAAGATCCAGCTGCTAAATGTAAATGAGAGGAGAGTGTTACCTTGAGTCTGTACTCCAGTTTGACTATGGAGCTGCTCAGGAGAGTTGGAGGGAGCAGGTTTGGGATGTGCAGGATTTTGGTATTTACTAGCTCTGTCTTGGCCCCCACCGGTTGTCCAGGCTCCTTTATGAGGTCATTAGTGTAGACCTTCCTCTTTAATTTGGTGTGGAAACTTTGCTTCTCATACAGGTAGTACTTAGGCGTGATTGTGCTGTTTGTGTTGTTGATAATTTCGGTTTGGATTTCAATATTGTCTCCTTCAAAAACAAAAAAAAATGTTATTTGAGTACTTTTTATTCAAGCCAATAGATGACATATAGTTAGTTATAGTATATTGTTTTTACGGATTGAAGGTATTTATTATTCTATCAACAGTGGTCCTTATAGGCAAGATGAATATTGCCTATATTCCACAGTCATTTACTTTGCACTAAGCTGTACATCTGTGCACTAATTGTTTTACCTTGCTGATATCCCATCCTTTTGGTGTGCACGTTCAAGATCACATTCCCAGATGAATGGTTCTTGTCACTTCGCATATATTGAGGTTTCTGTCCAACATTAAAAATTGTTACTATTACTTAATTTATTAGTAACACAACCACTTTGAGGGCTACACACTAAAACTGCATATGAGCATTATCAATATTATAATTTCAACTACCATTAGCCTTGCTCAGAAAGTCATTTATCTTGCAGGTGTCTTATTTGTTCTCTTACCATTGTCTCAGGAGTGGACTTGTCCTCATTGGAAACAATAAAGAATTCTTCTGTAGCTTTCTGATCCACTCTCATAAATCTGATCGCTCTTGCTTCCAGAAAATAAGTGATTTTGCCATGTTTCCCCCTGAAAGAAGATGGCAGCTCCCTGCGAAGACAAGAACAAATAGTTTAATTGTTATGAAAACTGAACAAATGGAAGTTTCAGACAGTGAAATCAGGTGTACGTACATATTTGGTATTTCAAACGTAAAAGGGAATGTGTGTCTCCCCACATCGATCACCTTAGAACCTGATAGAAAAACAAAACATTAATAGAAAGTCCACATTTAAATATTTGTTGGTACAATAAAACCTACCACGTGTTGAATCGTCAAGTACATCCTGTGCAATGGAGAAGTACTTTTCCTTTGAAGTGTACAGTATGTTATGTGCAGGTGAGTAGTATTCATTCCACAGCACAGATGCTTTCCCCTTGGCTTTCACAGTGATATGGTCTAGTTTGGTTTCTTTGGATACCTCCACGACCACCCTTCCCGAGATAGTGTCACCTCTGGAGAACACGTTGTCTTTGTTGTTGGCATCGTACTCAACGGAGAAGCTCTGGATGGTCATTTTCACAAGAGTGCCTCGATAAAGCTTTCATTCTTTTTATATCATTGGTTTACAACTGTCACATGCTCAGTTTCACAACCTTTGCCACGGTGACTAACAGCCCTCATGGGATGATAACAATGAAGTTGGACTCTCAAAGTGACTCATGCATCTATATGTATTATTTTATGTTACGATCAGATACAATAAACTATACAAACATTGAAACAATGATCTTTTAATGTTTATTTCAAGTATATTTTTTCTATTGATACATATACATACAATATACATAGAGATTACTTACATACATAGATACATATTACACAAAATAAAGGAGTAAACTGTAAAGGAGTAACTGTAACTGTAAACTCTGAAAACAATAGCTGGTTATTTGACAAAACACATCCTGGATGAGAATACCTGTCTCAAACAAGCTAGTATTAATGTTAAAGTATAGAAATCAGCTAGGCCTTTTTTTCCACTATGTATTTTATTGCCTCATTACCCTATTCAAACCTAGATGCACCTCATTCGACCCTAGATGGCCTAGATCATTCTGCCTGTGAGTGGGGTTGCCTTTCCACAGATATGACCTGTAACCTGTAACCTAATAAACAAATACATTACATTTTGAGAACAATAGTTGTTTATTTGACAAAACACATTTTGGATGAGAACACCTTTCTCAAACAAGCTAGTGTTAATGTTGCACAAGTACATAAATCAGCATGGTAAATAAATATTTGCATTTTATTGTATTCAGTTAGTGCTTTTCAAAGCAATAAAAGACACTGTGAAAAGGAAAATAAAATGCCACAAACAACAAAAAGAAAAGGCCATTGGATATGATATTCTGTTGAATTTAACTAATATTTGCAGAACTCTTCCCTAAGTCATAATTGGGTGTAAGTGTTAAAGCTGGGTCCTGTTGTGGTCCGTGTGGGGGTGGGAGTCGAACAGGGATCCATAGGAAGGAGGGTCATCAGAGGCCGCTGCAGCTGCAGCCTGGTGCTGTGCAGGACTCTGGGGGGGCTGGGCCCAGGCCTGGATGGGAGGATAGTAAATGTCCTGTGGACTGGGCTGGGCTGAGGCTTCATATTTCTTTAATTTAGCTGACTGATTATCCACTGCTGTGAGGCTGCTTTGTTCAGGTAAAACAATTATAGGTAACTTGATCTCAGGGTTACTTGCACATTTGATATCCAGCAGGATCTGAAAAGAGAGAACAGGAACATGTTCACATCTAAAATAAAATCACAGAAAATAATAATTTTCATTCGCCAGTGAATGTAATACCTTAAGTCTATACTCCAGCTTAATTATGCTGCAGTTGAGTATAGAGGAGGGCAGTTCCTTTGGAATAGTGATGGTCTTGGTGACAGTTTTGTTGGAGCCGGACTCCACTGAATCACAGGTCTCCTTCAGGATGTCAGATGTGTTGACCCTCCTCTGGCCCTGGGCAAAATAACTCTTCTTTTTGTACAAAACCAGTTTAGGCTTCACAGCACGAGACGTCTGATTTTTAATCTCAGCCGTGACCTGTAGAGCCTCACCTGAAAATCAGATCAGTGAATAAACCTATGCTAAAAATATTTAAAATATTTAATCTTGTTTTTTTATTATTATTATTTTAAAAAAGAGCTGGGTGGGGGTTCCAACTTGTCTTTGTGGAAATGTAAGGTACTATTCACAGTTTTTCCTGCTGTGAGGAAGGTCGCCTCTCCACTGAACTGACCTGTAACTTGGCCTGGTGGTGTCGCCTCTTGGAGATTATTACGTTTAATGCTCTACTGTGGAATATTCCAGGCATAATAATAACATCTCCATGGAGACAATTGGTTGGCAAAGCCTCCACCAGCAAAGTTACATAACACACCCCACACAGAGCTGTCACATTGCCTTAGCTTGACCAGAGTCTCATGTAAATCAGAAGGTGTTCTACCTGGTGAGTTAGTGAATAAACAAATCACCTTGCCAGTATCCCAGTCTCTCTGTGTGGACCTCAATGGAAACAGTTCCAGATCCGAAAGCACTGATAGTTTTATCTTTGCAGCCATATTGTGGTTCCTAAAACACACACTAGATATTACAAGAATAACAGGACTGAGCTTAAGCTTAGCCACTGCATACCAGAAGTCCAGGTATGTCCATGTCTGCTTGTGACACTAATGTGAAGTGTGTTTTAGCAGTTTTTGTGATCTTCATCGCCTGCTTTAGTTCTGCCTTCAACTTGTGCACAATTTTACCCACTGAGGATTTAAACGTTGATGGCATTTTCCTGTAATGTAAACACACTGACTTCAAATTTCATGTTTTCTTACTTTTTAACACTTTAACTTATTTTATTTTAATCATTTATTTGACAACCTTTCAGGAATATATATATATATATTTTATGCATTTTCATACAAACAAGAACCAATCATTTATTTGACAACCTTTCAGGAATCTTGAATGAAAATGGGAACACGTGTCTCCCTGGACCAATAACATCAGTGCCTTGAAAAGAACCAAATATGAATATATGAATCTATATTTAATGACTTGTAAAACAGATTTAACATGTATTACCATCTGGCGCGTTCTCTGTGAGGATGTGATGCTCCACGCTGTAGTACTCATCCTTAGAGGTGTACACCACATGTACATATTGTCCATACTGCTCGTGCCAGCAGACACGTGCCTGCCCCTGTGCTCTGAAAATAAGAGCCTGGACCTTGATCTCCTTTGAGACTTCTAAAATGATTCTTCCATTTATGGTGTCCCCATTTGTGAAGATGTTGTTGCTGTTGATGGCATCGTATTCAATAGAGAAATTATGGATGGTCATTCTGTCTCTGTAGCAGCGTCACTCAGACTGTGGAGTAAAACTGCTGGTACGTGTGAGCACGCACCTGTTTGACGGGTTTGTCCTTTGTGAAATGTGGAAAGAGGCGGCTCCAATTTGTTTACATTACTCAAAGTCAATGCTTTGCAATGATATTACACAGCTTAACTGAGACATAATACCTTTGAGTGTGGAAAAGTACTGCTCAGACAGAACTTCTCTGATAGAATTATAGGTATTTAAAGAATCGACAATACATATATGAAATGACTATGGTAATTTATTTCATTTATTAACTGATAATACCTGCACAGTTATGCTAAAAAAACATTATACAGACGTCCATATATATGAACATGAATAATTGAATATGGGACATTATAACAATAGTCATTTTCTCAAAACTGATTTGTTTCCCCACAGGGACAAAAGGACCACATATAAACACCAAACTTTCCAATCTTAAAGATTTTGACAAAACATTACATTTTTATTTTTAGAACAATTTTCAGTCTGAAATACTGCATAAAATAGCCCACATGAATATTTTGAGTCTCTAATTAGTATTTTCCATATTCTAAAGTGTGATGAGGATAATCCCAGATGAGGGTCAAGGGTCAGATTTCACTTTTGATCACATTGTACTTATATATTCAAATATTCAAAAGGTAAACTCACAAATGTTGAACCTGAACATGTCAGTGTCTAGACACAAGAACTCACTGTATGGCAACAAAAATCTGCAATTTAAAGATATTAATTTTAGCTGCCCACATCTGCATTAAATAACACTGGTCTGTAAAATGTTGTGATGTCATCTAAAACCCATCACATCAACACAAAAAGCAAAACATTTAAGCTTCTGCTCTGGCAGGTTTGTTTTGAATCTCCCAAAAAGTCTAGATTTTGGCCATTTTTACACACAGAATGGCTTTTTTATATGAAAACATCACATAATAAAACATTTCATACATTATATGATACATATTATGATACATTTTTCTTACATTTATGTATGTAATATACAGGAGAAGTTTATAATGTAAGATTTGTTTTCTTGTATTTTCTCATTCATCTGCAGGGTCTCGCCTTAAATCTGTTTGTGTAAGACAATAATGGTCCAGGTTTTGTACTATGCCACCTAAGGGATTTGCTTTTACTGGGAAAAGATAAAAAGTATGGGTCAAAACTATTTCAAATTGGAAACAAACTGGAAGGAGTTATCCTGTAGTTAAAGACATGGTGCTATGGTTTGTCATATGGTGGTACAGAGGGGTACATCCCATAAGCAGAGTATGGAGGAGGGTCCGAGGGGTTTACTGGTGGAGCTGAAGGTTGCATCATTGCTCCTGGAGGTGAATAGAGGTATGGTGGTCCAGGTTGTGGTGCATAAGGCACTTGGTTGTACAGTGGAGGGTTGACATTTCCATAGGCTCCATATCCAAACCCTGCAGCAGCAGGTGGGGGGCCATTGGCAGCAAAGTGGTGTGCACCCAGAATCACAATGGGGAATTTGATTTCTGGGTCGGAGGCATATTTGACATCCAGATAAACCTGCAAATAACACATTTTTAAGTTTTGGTTTGTTGAATTTCATTTCTCAGCTTTGACTTTAATTATTTTACTGTATTTTACTTAAAATAAACGTTTGCTGGTTCTTGAACAATATTTTTGGTGCCCATTTCTGTATTATTTATAGACAAAATTTCAACCTTCATCAATTAAAATTTCTTTGAAGAAAATCAGATTTTTAAAATCATATATTTGTGGTGACACTGCTTAGGGCAACAAGGTAATACAAATCTAATGGTGATCTCCTTGCAGTGATTACCTGTCAGTCTGGGTATATCCCCTGTTTAATCTCTCAGTCATCCAGGTTCCATTGCAAAAGTTATGAATCTGTTCTGGCTGGACACCCGTACAACACTGTCTTCCTTATATCTGTCTGAAGTTAGGACATTTGTGAATCTGTTCTGGCTGGACACCTTATATCTGTCTGAAGTTAGGACATTTTTCCCTCCCTCTTCTGCTTTCTGTAACATGCAACATTTTGGCAACTTTATCAAAAGATCTAATATTTATTTAGATTGAAAATGTTAATTGTTATTACAACAGTCATATTTCTGTAACAATCATCATTCTGAAACTCATGCATTATTGATTATCCTCTGGCCTGAGTGAGAGACCACTGTATTAGATCAATGTATGAAGAAGAAGAAGCAGATTGCTTTAATTATCTCTTGCTACTTAATTACCTTGTGCATTATGATCTCCACAGATCTAACCTGTAACTTGGACCAGTTGCGTCACTGACTTGTCTCCATGAAGAGAGAGAAGTTTAATGCCACACTGTGGCACTTTCAAGGCAAAGCAAATGCATCTCCAAGAACATTGTGATAATGAAGTTTTGCCATACTGGCCTCCCCTGGGCCTTACCCTGAGCCTGTGCTCCACTTTAATGATGTCACAGTTGTGGATGGATGGTTCCATGTTGGGGGGGATGTGGATGAGCTGGGTCACCTTCTGACTGCTGGAGGGAGGGATGGGGGCCCCCACCTCTTTGATCAGGTCTTTGGTATGAAGTCTTCTCTTGCCTTGAGCGAAAAAACTGTGTTTGCTGTACACACAAAACTTTGGCTTGATGTCTCGAGAAGAGTTGTTCTGAATGGCAGCGAAAACCTTGATGCTCTCTCCTGCAAATGTTGGAGCAAAGAGAAATATGTACAACACTAGAACATTAAACTCATATACAAGCTGTAAATCAACCACTACTTACCTTGGTAAAACCCAGTTTTTTCCAAATCAACATCCATAGAGACTGTTCCTGAATTAAAAAGTTTTAGTTTCTTGTCTTTAGTTTCATGTTGCGGCTCCTGAAAATGTTAGAACATTATATACAAGATAAGAACAGATATGCCCATAAATACAGCCAATATATTTGCTATTATAATAAATAGTGAAAACAGCTATTTAATATAAACATATAAACATTTGGGGGATTACAAAATTACAAATATTACTAATGAGGGAGTGAATAACAACCATCTCTGAAAAGACCTGAAAATGACTGTGCACAGACGTCTCCCATCCAACCTGATGGAGCTTGAGAATTACAGCAAAGAATAATGGGCAAAACTGCCTAAAGATATGTGTGCTGAGCTTGTGGCATCATATTCAAAAAGACTTGAGGCTGTAATTACTGCTAAAGGTGGAGCAACAAAGTATTAAGTATTAAGTATTAAGTATTAAGTATTAAGTATTAAGCAAACGTTGTGAATACTTATGCAAATGTGATTTCTTAGTGACAAAAAATTGCAAAAAAATTAGGGTATTGTGTGTAGAATTTTGAGGTAAGAGATGAATTTAATACAATTTGGAATGAGGCTGTAACATGACAAAATGTGGAAAAAGGAAGCGCTGTACATGAAGTAGTGATGAGACATTTGAAAACCATTTTAAACAAATCTTACCCTTAATCACTTATTTCTAGGATTAATTTGTAGATAAAAGTAGTTCATTCACATTGGCTTCTGTGATGTCGGCTTTTGAACATCGTTTTGAAAGGAATTGATCAAAAGATTTGCAAGAAAGAGACGAAAGTCCCATTACTACATGTATAGCCTAGAGAGGTTATTGTGAGTGGTCTGAATAATGGTTGTGTTGCTTCCTGGAATGTGAGGAAGGCCTGTGAAACACCCACCTTCAGCTCTGGCTGGTGGTCCATAATGTCTTGTGTCACATAGTTGAGCTTTGTTGTATCTTTCTTGGGAATCCTCATTGATCGGCTCAACTTGGCTTCAAGCAAATATACAATTTTACCAACATCAGCATGAAAGGAGGACGGTGTGTGCCTATAGGCAAAAATAACAGTGTGAATGAAGTTGTGTGGTGTTGTCATCCAATATACACAGTTTGTACATTTCAAGTTATTATGCTTAAATAAACGAAGGCTAAGAAAGAGACGAAAGTCCCATTACTACATGTATAGCCTAGAGAGGTTATTGTGAGTGGTCTGAATAATGGTTGTGTTGCTTCCTGGAATGTGAGGAAGGCCTGTGAAACACCCACCTTCAGCTCTGGCTGGTGGTCCATAATGTCTTGTGTCACATAGTTGAGCTTTGTTGTATCTTTCTTGGGAATCCTCATTGATCGGCTCAACTTGGCTTCAAGCAAATATACAATTTTACCAACATCAGCATGAAAGGAGGACGGTGTGTGCCTATAGGCAAAAATAACAGTGTGAATGAAGTTGTGTGGTGTTGTCATCCAATATACACAGTTTGTACATTTCAAGTTATTATGCTTAAATAAACGAGAGATTAAAATTTCAAAAATCTTTAAAGACAGTATCTTCCTTGTCTTTTCTCGCAATTTGTCTTTTTTCGCATTGCTCATCTTCTCATATTTATTTTTGCACAGTTTACCAAT
>JACN01020887.1:0-26234 GCA_000787155.1 Scartelaos histophorus
TGGCTCCTAATGCTGCAGAAAACACAAGCCAACAGCCAAAGACTTTCCAGATTTAAGTTCAGCAACTCGAAGTCTATAAGCCTGCAGAGCCTAATGTGCTACAGCGTGGGCAAAGATAGAAAAAATTCCATCCCACTCAAACTGTAATTACTTCTAATCCTGCGCGCTGATATGAGGTCAAAGGTCACAAGAGTTTATTAATCACACTAATTACTTTTGATTGACTCATGTGCAGAATATCTCTCCAAAGATAGCAAACTACGATATCTCATGGTAATTGATACTTTGACTCAGAAAGTAATGAATACTGCATGAAGAGAACGGAAATCCTCTGAGAACAAACGGAGGGAAGATCGAGACAAATAAAAACATAACTGTGCCAAATAATACTTATTAAAGGTCCTATATTACACAAAATTGAATTTTGGGAGCTTATATGACTTTTGGGATGTTATAATGCTACTTCTCAAAAAAAAAAATAAAATCAGGAATTGTGTTTTGTTTCATTTCCACATTTCAGTAATCCTTTATTTAATCCTTTATTAGTCTGTCTGCATCTCCAAAGCTCAAAATGCTCTGTTCCACCTTGTGATGTCAAGTTAACAGCTCCTTTTACCTTTAGTCAAGTAGAAATTGGCAATTGCAGGTCGGAAATCATCTAAATGGTTGTGCGTGGAGATTAAAAACACAGTGGAGCACTTCCTGTATTACCACATGACTCCTAAATATGCAAGGTTTGTGTGTTAAACATGTGTGAATGAAATACAACAGAACATCATAACGTCTGTGGGCGTTTTTAAGTATGTAAAAAAGAGTATTTTTAACACTAATTGTGGAAAGTGCCTTGCCCAAGGACACAAGCAAATATTTTATGAACAGTCAAAAGAACCCTTAAACAGAAGTTGCATTGCCACAGAGTAATATTGATGGCCCTGTTATTCATGAGGTCCTTCGGTGCATTGCTAAGTTGTTGGCAGGTTTACCCCTAACACCCCGGCCAACACGACTGGGGCCTTAATTTCAGCTGAATAATCGAGAGACTCATTTATTTTTTCACTGTGCTGCTCTTGGGCTCTAATGAAAAAGCTTTAGTGGAAAGAGAAAGATTTCCTGCATACAGTATAAATGTGCTCTCCAGTCTCCCGTCTGCGCCTGCCTCCACTCTCAGCGTAGATCTAATCAATTCTCACTGGTCTCTGAAAAGCCAAAACCCTCTGCTAAAGCTAATATCACGGTCTGTCTTCTAGCTCCGCCCACACCATCTCCACATCTGCAGCATCCTCCTTCTGCTTTCAACCTCAGTCCGTACATTTAAACTAAAATGAAATCTACTCCAATAGCGCTAAAGGACTCCTGTTACGCCCTCATCAAAAACACTTCTGGAGTTGTGGTTTTTTTACATTCACACATGTTTTGTGAGTTTGAGAGTTTTTCACTCAAACAGAAAACACTCCGGGCAAAACACAACTCCAGGTATATCCAAGTATAAATGGTTTAAAGTCAATTCTATGTAATGTAGGACTTCAAAGGGTTAGGGTTTTGTCATTGATCCAATTCTGATTTTGAGCATTTTTCAGTGTTTCCCACAGCGCTTTATAGTTAGAGCGACTACTTTTCCCCGCCTTGACTATGTCCCTCCAAAAAGAAACCCCAAAATACAAAAAAACACTATGGTCTTGCCCCCACCCTCCTTCACTTTCGCAGGCACAATAGCTCCGCCTTGACTGACAAATCTTCTGCGGGAAACACCGCTGTTGGTTGGAATCTTACGCATCTTACCTGTTATGATGGTAAGAGTAGAAACATGAAAAGTATCATGTCATAACGTTTGTAATGAAGTCTCCCTATAGAGAGAGAAGGCCGTGGCTCAAGAGAGGAAGTAATTAGTGAGATGTTATGGAGCGGGCTGATAGTATTTTACCACTTGCGTTTTATTCCACTATCACAGAGCGTGCTGGGGCTTAAGCTCTTATTCTTACAGTGGGATTAGTTTTCAAACTGTCCACTTAGAGGCTTTGCTGAGCAGCCGATAAGGTTCAGAGCTCCATTAAGACATGGCACACCGCAACCAATCTATCAACCACGATGTACATGCCCAGGATGCACTACTGTTACAGAGAACATACCAGTCCCAGCTGCAGTTTAATAGAGCACTATATGTCATGTTGAACACTTTTAGGTTTATTTAACAAGTCAGACAGCTACTGCATACTGTATATACAAATGGACATAGCTAACCTGCTAGCCGCCGTGCTCCAAAGAGGAAGTTAGCATGGCAGCACTTCCGGCTCCATCGACTCTGGCTCCAATTGACTTTATGTTGAAAAATGGTCACTCCTTTCTATGTGACTGCTGCAGTGTCCCTTGTAATTTTAGTATCAAAATCATCTCATATTAACTCACTCTCGTTATGTTGTCCATCAATAAATTCCCATTCCTAATATGGAACACGGCTCCAAATTCGTCCCTATAATTGCTAGCCTTGGTGACGTTACACTCCTGCTTCTTTATACAGTCTATGATAGTTAAACTTTAAGAGGCCATAATGTTAATTTTTATTTAATTTTTACACAGGTAAATTGATAGTGTTTTCCAAATGAGTTGAGCAGGAGCTATGAAATTAAACTAATGCAACTGATTTGAAATGAGAAATTTACTGAGAGGAGAGGGCCAGTGCTCACATTTGCATATTTCATGAAACATTTCTGTTCATTATTTATACTCAACTTACGGCCTGCCTATTGCTTTTTGTAAGTAGTAAAAGTAGTAACTATTGATATTTTCCATTAGCATTCCCTCAGGGTGTGACACTAACTGTAGGCATGCTCTGTCTGGGGCTTGTTAGACTCTAATCTGATATTTAATTTAACACAATTGTCCCATTCACATGAGAGCTTTATATCCTATTAAAAATAATTTAATCCATAATAAAAATTTATTCTGCTTTAAAAAAGACCATGTCAATACTTAATTCCTAATGATTATTCAGACTTAAAGTTATTTGGAATTAAACTTTATTCTGAATTAAGTGGGTGGTTTATTCTGATTTTAAAGCTGATTTAATTTATTCCACGATCATGTAAATGTTTATTCTGCTTAAAAAATAATTCTGGTCGTTCAGTGCATGCCCTCTGGTCTCAAACCGAATAAATTTTTTAATAAGTGTGCACGTGTGTGTGTGAACTACAGATAATGAAAAGAGTGGATGGCAGAAAAAAAAAACACAAACCTTTGTTGAATAAAGCCGATTTAACGTGTTTTCCATGTAAACCTTAATTCAGAATTATTATTTCCATGTAAAAGGACAATAATTTAAATCTGATCTATTTAATTCAGAATAATTTAGTTCAAAATTAAAAACATCATGTAAAGGTGGCCAATCTGACCATAAAGGACAAACTTAGTTGAAATTATAAAAGGTGAACTGATTTTATACTGTTAAACAAATCCCTCTCAAACTAAGTAACATTACTCAACCATAAGTCAGTTAGTCACTCTCACCTTTTTGTTGAAAAAAAAAAAAAAAAAAAAAAAAAAAATTAGATCTTGATTAATTTTTTCTCAGGGTGAGCAACAAACAACAACAAAACAACACCTAAACAGGACCATAAACACCTGTACTGATCACAGACTCTTGAAAAAAATACAAAACATGTTGTTTAAATCCATGTTTGTATATTTTTCTTGCCTTTTAGATGTTCTTAAAACTTATTTTAAGTATTTGTTAATGTGTGTACTGTGTCAGCACCCCCAGTGTGACACCACTGCAAAGTATCAATACTGGCAGCATCAGCACCAGATGTACACCTTTGACTGTTTAATACCACACTTGGACTTCCACAGCATCTCTAACTTGGCCCACACACACAAACCTCCGTCAATAAGTGACTGGTCAGCAGTGTGAGATCTGCACATTGGCTTTTTCACCTCTTAAGCCTGTCTCACATGAACACAGCATCGCCTATATCTGCTATAATGACATAAGAGACAGGATGAGGCGCTTTGTAGAGCTCTGAATGTCACAAATCAGCTTGAATAAGAGTGGATGTGGCAGATACAGCGGCCGAACAAGAGGGACACTTGGCTGATTGATTAAACAATAGCTGCTCATTACAGAGGTACGAGCCCGAGGTGGGGAGATAAAGACAGAGCTGCTCTACAGAGATAGACACAAAAGCACAACAGGGGACGGCCATAGTGACACAAATGAATCTCAAACTCAATCAATCTCCATTTATTCTGGAATTATCTCGATGACAATATGCAGACAATATTATTGCAATCCATCAGACATGTGCTCGGGCATGCCTGCCTGCAAGTGTCTTTGTTAAAGTACCTTTGCACACGTTTTGAAAAGCTACTATAATCACAAATGAACCTGAAATGCAACTTCTCTCATGTTAAAGCTCAGAACCTCCAGATGATTGGCTGGAGGTTTTGGGGTTTAGGTAGATGATTTTTTAATCCTGTTTTGGTTTAAAGGTTCTATATTCTGCAAAATTGACTCTCAATTGAGCTTTTAGCCATGTTATAATGTTGCTAGCCCATCAAAAACCTACATAGAGTGGTGTTTGTGGCATTCACACATGTTTGAGTAACAATTTATAATTTGGTCTACATCTCCAAAGACATAATGTTTTGCCTAAAATGTTCCACAGTATAAATTAAACCTATCTATACTAAATTACAATTTAGATTACAATTTAAATTACAATTTTTCACCCCCATTCACAGAATTATTGTATTTTTTTAAGCAATGGAAACACCCGTAATGAATAAGTACTCAATGGATATGTTTAATGTTATACCATGGAACATTTCAGGGAAGGCATGGAGACAAGTAAACCAACTGTAAGATTAACCACAGAAGGTCCAGAAAAATCCCATTACACAAAGTTTTCCTGACCTCGATGTTCAAATTCAAACAGCGATATTATAGATTCTTGGATATTTCTCCCATTTCTAACATGAGCATAGGGCTGGAGTATGACTCGTGCGACTGTGGACCAGCTGCTATATATAGCACCAGGCAAAAAGTAGGATAACACATTGGTGCTGCTCGGCGCTGAATGAGGCTCACGCTGTGGATGCTGAGCGGAGGAGCCACTGGTCACAGCACAAGGGACTGACTTGACATAGCATTATTCATAGCACACAGCACAAATATGTTCCTAGCACAGTTTACTGGAGCTGGACCAACCGGTGGCATGAGTGTTTTCATATCCACATCTGCACTGTACAATTTATCATCAGCTTGTCATGTAGGCTATGGTTCTACACACAAAAAGAACATGAGGATCTCAGCTTGTGTGAGTTATTGAGTGTATTCCATTGTCCATTCTAACAAATGGTGTAACAGAGCTGACTGTGTCTCACTAGGAGGACAGCACTGGTGTAGTTCATGTTTAACACTTCTGACTGGGTTTTATGGTCGTGCTTTTTCCTGTACTGTCGTCCAATAAAACTGCCTGTGTATCTGGTAATAAACTATTACACATAGTTTTAATTATTTTCATCCACAATACATAACACCTAAAAGTCCTATATTACAGAAAATTGACTTGAAATTTTGAATATAAAGCTGTAACCTCCTCAAAACATCCCTAGAGTTGTGCTTTGTTTCATTCACACATGTCTGAGCATCTCTGGTTTATTTGTCTGTCTACATTTCCAATGCTCAAAATACTCATAATAATCATCCACAAGATTCTAGTGAAGGTGTATGGACTTTAAAAACACAGTGGAGCACTTCCTGCATTATGACATGACAAGCCTTAAAATGCAGGATGTGTGTGTTAAACGTGTGAATGAAATAAAACACAATGAAACAAAACAACATTGCAACAGATGAGACAATAGCTTAATATGGGCCTTTTATATTTAATACTAATTGCTTCACTGACTCATTTTAGTGTGGGGGGTATTCATTTTCTTAAAATGTTGAACAAGTGCATAACATGTCTCAGATAACAGAGTTTGGCGTTGGCGTACCTTCTTGGTGAAGTCCATGGCTTTAAGGATGGACAGGTTGAGTGTTTCCAGTGAGGCCAGGACTCCCTCATACTCTCCCATGTGCTTGGCAAAATAATCTGCACAAATACAGAACACACAAGAACATCTCATTCCATTCACATATTTATATAGTTTTATATATTTGCAAAATGTATTCAGTACTGGTGAAAGGAGAGTAGAGATGTGATTTGAGATAAAACACTCTTGACTCTTTCTGAATTTGTGAAGAAGAGCTGAATCTCGAGCTTTCTTTTCAAGAAAGCACTGCATATAAACAACTTTTACTAAAAACTAGGGATGCACTGAGAAGATACTGGTGTCAGAAATCAGCTCCAATATAACTTTTTTTTTTCATGGATTGGATATAGGTTCCAGGTATCCCATTATGGTCTATAAAGTGGTGCAATAAGATGGTTTAATAGACATGTAGGCTCACAACTCATTATATTGAACTTGTATTTTTTTCAAAGTTGTGCTGTAGTTAGAAAACACTTATGCCATTTGTGTTTAAAGAAAACAGAATACAAATACTTAAAGCCATTAACTACATCAGTAAAAGCTGGACTGGTATGTGCCCACTAAAAACACCTTCTTACATGTGTGTCCAGCTATGATGAGACATAAATGTGGTTGTAGATGTTTTTAAACGAAATACAAAAATGAAAATGCTTTGATAACTTGTAAATTAAAAAACAACATCTGCTGTGAAATAGAGAGCACTAGCATCATTCTATTTGAGTAAAAGTAAAAGTACACCAAACAGCAGACATGAATTTGAATGAAGTGAAATCAAGAAACTATAATGAATCTATTAAAATGTGTATTCATAAATCCATATAAGGCATATTAGAAGAGACGTGCTTTGAAGCTGTGAGTGTGCGTCACACTTACCACAAAGTTCCTTGGTGTCAACATTACTATTGCACCAGAGCAGAGGAGCAGCAGAGGGAGAGAAAGAGGAAGAAGAGAAGAAAAGAAGAAGAGGGGTGGAGTCAGAGACACAGGAGAAGTTTGTTTGCATGCTGTTACATAGACACACACCATCACCACCCCTCAACATTCACAGATCTTGCAGGCCGGATGCATGAACAAAGTTGGTCAGACCTTAGGAGTTAGAAATGCCCAGAATCACAAGGGCATAACAGGGCTGCGCAATTAATTTAGTTTTAATCAAGTCCAAGATTCAGTCAATGATCAGCTTAGCTCTTTTTAATCAACTGGTATTAAAAGTCAATCTTGTTTGTGTTCAGGAAATGAATATTCAAAGCTATTTAATTTCCTTTAAGACAATGTAAAATGTATTCAAAAATGTGGGGAAAAATATGATCACTATTTGTATGCATGTATTTATTTTATTTTTTTATTCCATGTAGATGTAATAATTTTTTTCCTGGAATATTCTACAATTTGACAGTTAATTTAATTTCTATTGCCATGGAAACAAGCAGGCCACATCACCAGGCCAAGTTGCATGTCAGGTCTATGGAAAAGAATGCACATCTAAATACAAGATACATCTGTTTCACGCCACACTGCGGAACAAGCAATAGCATCACCGACGAGCAGACGGCGGACCCTCCACCCGGAAAGGTACATAGTGCACCTTTCACACAAATGTAAGATGTAATCAATGAGGAAAAAATGTGATTACTATTGTTTTTAATGTACAGTATGTATTCTTTTATTTAGCCATATTGCCCAGTCCTAGCTCATAATTCACTAACAGAGTAACACCTGGTATACAGTAAAATAATTCAGGTCATTAACGCTCCACTATAGTTCATAGTATTTTCCTCAATGAACCAATCTGAGCTTCATTTTTAGCTTCAAGTCCTGTTTTTAAATGTTGAATGAGAGCTAATGGGGACTGAGGAGAGAGGCTGAGCAGCTAAAGGATCCAGAGGGCTGAGGGACAGAGAGAGATCCCATCTGTTCATCTGATTCACAAATGGCTGTTACAATAAAATGCCTGTGGACAATGAAATGTGTAAATGAGGATGAGAGTGATTTGTTTGGGAAAAACACTACTTTACTCCAGGCTTTCCAGCCAATTATCCTCCATTACACAACCAGCCTGTTTAATTCAGATGTACATCCAGCACAAACAATGAGAACGGAGAGAAGGATTGATTTTTTAACTGGTGCATAAAATACTAAAATCTGCTATGATTGGTATTCCCAGCAATCTCCAACTGAAGTACTAACAAGGCCCTGCTGAGCTCCTGAGATCGGATGGGATCAGGCTTTGATGAGGAGTTTGGCCAGAGTGAACATTTAGCCAAAACTAATGAGTTCAATAGTTCAATTTTTGTTGGGACAAATACATCTGGAGTCCGTGTACCACTCGTTCTTTCAAATTTCAATTAAGAATGAAAAATGATAAAATGGAAGACTGTTTGTTATTTCATTATTTTATTTTAGTGTGAAATAAAAATCTGATTTTTGACCTCTATTTCCAATATTTCATTTAAAGTTTCTTTCAAATAACACCAATCAAAAAACAGTTGTCATGCCTATTTCAATTTTGATATGTTATTCTCTCTGGTTTATTTCCCCCGGAAGTACTGCTGCTAGAAGGACTTGCTAGAAAATCGTTGTAATTATGTAGACAAACATGTCCTCTCCTGTTCTAGCGATGCATTTACTTTTGCGTCTGAAAAAGTCATTGTTGAATTCTATGACGAGAAGCAGGTAGCAGCGAGGCGAATAAACCAGAGAGAATAAAATATCAAATTTAAAATAGGAACCAAGACAGTTTTTTGATTGGTGCTATTTGAAAAAAACTTTAAATGTATTTATTAATATTGGAAATAGAGGAATTTTTTTTGGTTTTTCATTCTTAACTGAAATTCAAAAGAACGAATGGTGCATGGACTATCTTGTTTCAAATGTCAATGTGTGTGTAAAAATATTCAAGTCTTTTTGTAGCAACATATATTTTAAATTATACCCACGTTTGACATTTAGGCAAAAGTTCTTACTGCTCAGTGCAAAGATAAGGATTTTGAGCTTAAGACTAAAATAAGTAGTGGAAAAGTTGAATAAGTTGCTTTAGATGAGATGGGTTGTGGGGAGAGTTGGGGGACAGATAAGTGGCAGATGGAGGGAGGATGGGCTGATGAAAGTGATGCTTTGACAGAAACACAGATAGAGCCTCAGTCTGGTGTAAGGAGGAAATGGGAGCTGCCTGCCCGCCTCAGATGGATCCTGTCTTCCTCATCAATCACACGCTTCCACCTTCACTAGAGCCCACTCCCACCCCCTGTCACTGCCCCCACAACCTGATGTATGTACACACTTATTCTGTTCGGACCACCTGCCTCCAGTGCAGCCCCGTGACCAATGACCGCCTCATCTCAACCAGAAAACACAACTTTTCTGCAATTTCAGCTCATTTCCTCACCTGTCAGACTTTCACAGCTGATCAAGTAGCTTCTATTGTGGATCAATAAAGTTCTAAAGTCTAATGTCTAAAAGATTAACGCAAGTCTTAGTTCTGAAAGGGCCAATATTACGCTATTTTTACATTTCATGTTTTATAATGTTTCCTTATCAAAAACATACTTGGAATTGTGTTTTCACAGATGTTTAACACAAATGCCACACATTTAGGCCGAGTTCTTTTGAATTGAAAAAAACGTTGTTCCACCTTGTGATGTTATGTGATAATACAGGAAGTGCTCCACTGTGTTTATAAACTCCATATACCTCCATTTGAATCATTTGGATCATTTCAGCCCTTTAATTGCCAACCTCTACTGAAATGAAAATAAAAGGAGCTGAAAACTACTTTAATTGCAACCTCTACTGAAATGAAAATAAAAGGAGCTGAAAACTACCACTTCATGACATCATAAAGTAGAACAAAGCATTTTAAGCTTTTGAGATGGAGACAGACTAAAAATAAAGGTGTAATCAAACATGGGTTAATGAAACAAAACACAACTAAAGGTGTGTTTCAGAGGAGATAACAGCACTATAACGCAGATTAAATGTCACAACAGTCAATTTTGCATTGATATGGGACCTTTAACAAATCAATATTTGTCTGTGTGACATTATTGGCTTGGTGTTTTGTGTTCAACATAAGGTTTTATCTCATCACTGAAAGTTTAAAGAGGTCTCACGGCCGTAATTCATCCAGATTTATTTCAGTGTAACAGCGATGGGACAGAGCTGCAGTTCTGCCGCACTGATTTAACTAACAGATCTCCATAATGACTGAGCCCGCCGCAGGATTTATATTGAACCTAATTCAATCTCTTCTACAGTCATAAAGGTCAGCTTTTGTTCTGCTCCATTCATTTTATCACCACAGGACTCAGAGGGAGGTTTAAATGACTGAGGAAGAAGTGTAGAGGACCCCTTTCCTCCCACCCTCGCTCCATCAGGGAGATGTGATCGGCTGATTATGGGTCAATTGATACTTTGCAGCGACATCATGCAGGGGGAGTATTTCTATCTCTTCTGCTGAAATGCTCAGTAGTTACCGTGGCGACACATTGCAAACATTAGCAATAACTACCCAAAAAGTTTTTATATTCACTGAAAACTCAAGAAAAATACTAAATTTTATCTAAACCGCACATTTTCAAGAACCTGAACCATTCATGGTCCTATTTAGGAGTTTCATGTTCAACAATGAGGTGAGATTTTCAAAATATTCTTTCCATCACTGCTGGGAATGTTTATACAAGACATTTACTGGCAGAGTGAAGTCAAATCAAGTTTTATTACGATTATGATTAAATTATTACGAAAAACTCAATGTTATATTTCCTGGTATCCACTGATCTTCTCTTCTAAATCTTAATAGCTTTTTCCAAATTAGAAAAACATTAAAAAATTGCTCTTTATTTATTGTGGGTTCTTTTTCTTCGCAACAGTTTTTTTGCCATTTTTATGTGATAATGTAAGGTTTGAGCAGTAGAGAGTAGAATGAATAATGAATAATAAGAACCATTTACTTGTCACAGCTCAGGCTTTTTAATATTTTAATATTAGATAATACAAAATTGACTTTTGTGAGCTTTAAGACATTTTTTTGATGAGGGAATATTTGTTTGAACTATTTTTTCAGCCACAGATGTTTGAGTAAATCTGTATTATTAGTCTGTGTACATCTCCAAATCTCCAAATGCTCTGTTCCACCTTAGATGGGATGAAGCGGTAGTTTCCAAGTTAACAGCGACATTTATCTACTTTAGTACAGACAGGGCTGAAATCATCCAAATGATTCTAGTGTAGGTGTATGGACAAGGAATGTTTTCCTTTTAAATTAGGATTTGTGTGTTAAACTTGTGTGAATGAAACTAAACGCAACTCTCTATATGTTTTTGATGAGGAAACACAGATCAGAAATTAGCATAATATGGGACCTGATACTGTCTATTTAAAAAAATGTTTTACTGCATTTATCTTGCTTTATGTCAGTTTCATGAAGTGTTTTTATTTTTATTTTATTATTATTATTTTTTTTTTATAAAACATATTTCAGTGCTGGCTCATGATTACTGGGGTTGTTGGTGTCCACGTTATCTACTGAGGACAGTCCAGACTGTTTGGCATTAAGAAAATAAAAAAAGAAAATAAAAAAAGAAAATAAAAAAAGAAAAAAGTTTTGAATTGGCCCTTGTGAAACAATCTTTTAAAGTGTGTACACAAAAAGAGCCAGTTGTTTTGGTCTTAGAGTCGCTACTTCAGATAAAGAGCCCTGGTTTAGATGGAGCCTTCTCAGCTGCAGTGTAAACTGCATGCATTTTAAATAAGTGTGCACAAACTGTCAAATAATGGAGACGCACTGAAGCTCTCGAGGCTGTGAGCAGGGAAACAGCTGCTGCTCTTTTCCATAATCGATTCTGTGGATGTGATAAAGAACTAAAGTCGGTCAATATATCGCAATCGAAAAAATCTTGTTGAACCTGAGTTTAAGGCTCTACAAATGATCTGAAATGCATTGGATTCTTGTTTTAGTTTATCAGTATTTCATATATTTCAGTCTTCTCTTAAATTTGAATGCACCGGGGTTTGTTTACAATGTATATCTGAAAACATGGCTGGGCGGTATGGTGATAAAAATTCTATTGTGAACAAATTCCTTTAACGATATGCAATTTTGTTTTTAGAAATTATCTCTTTAATGCAGTTATAGGCTTAAATACAGGCAGTTTTTCCTCACCTACTAATCCTACTGCTCAGCCTCTGACTTGAACTCTAGACAGGTAATATACAATATACAAAGTGATCTGATTTTAAAGGTCCTAGATTACACAAAATGGGTTAGGGTTATATGTTAATGCAAAACATACCCGGAGTTGTACTTCGTTTGAATAATCCTGCATTATTAGTCTGTCTTCATCTCCAAAGCTCAACCTGTTCTGTTCCACATTGTGATGTAGTGGTAGTTTTCAAGTTAACCAGTTTGACCTTTTGTTTAATGGAGATTGAGAATTCCAGGACTGAAAGTATAAGCAGGGTTTGTATTGTAAGACTCTCAACGTGGTATGTTTCTGATGAGGAAGAAACGTTATAAAATAGATCAGAGAATAGAGAATAGAGAATATGGGTCCTTAAAAATATTTGATTGTTTTCATAAAACCGCACCCCTTCTTTGCAACATTGTAAACATAATTACATGCTTTTCCAAATCTGTGCAGCCCGAACCTGGAGTTACTTGGAGTTAGTTCATGCAGTACAATGTCACATCATGTGTAGCAGACAGTCCATATAATCTATAGTACAGAGAACTATAAGTCTCCGCTCTGCAGTGTGAGTGCTGACCTGGTGTTGTCCGAGTCAATGGTGTGAAACAGTTTTTCCAGCTCCTCCTCGTTCAGCGTGCCGTCAGAGAAAAAGGCCTGGAACTCATCCAGAGACAGCTTCCCATCATCTGCAAACACAAACACCAAATACTGTGACATAAATGATCAGTCAGCCTTTTCTTTTCAAACCATCAGTCAATAATAATAATAAGAGTGTCACCAAGTCAAGTTAATGTGTTTTGTATTCATTATAAAAGGCACTTAAAAAAAAAAAAAAATCATATGTACAACTCAGCTTTTTCTCAGTCCTATCAACATATTGCATGTTGTGTAAAATTTGTATAGACCGTAAGACAAAGGTTAGGAAATGCATTATGTTTTATTGTATGCTCTATATATTTTATTGTTAATATTAATAATGAGCTTTGTTAATGTTGTAATGTAATGTATATATCTAGTGTGTGTTCACCTGCCCAAGAACTGCAGATGGCAAGTAGCAGTGGCTAAATCTGGTACAGGTCACCTTTTCTTTTTTAAGACATGACAAATAAAGAAGAAACTAAAAGCAAGACATTCTGAGATGATAACATACTTCAGGATACAAAGTCTAGAGTATTGATGAATAAGTTCAAGAACTATCCAACTATATTATTTAAAAAAATCATGAGCTGTAACAAACAGTAAAATTAAACTCTAAAATTTAGTTTGCATCTGTTATGAGTCGTAGAAGTTATGGCTCAAATCATATTAAATAAAAAAATAATCATAAATTCCCATACGTTTAGTGCAAAGAAAAAGTGGCCAGACCTCAATAAATATTGTTCCAGGTTTATTGAACAATAAGTCGATAATCATAACAGGCCTAATCGTGGCAGCACAACATTTGCCTGGAATGTTGCAGTTTGGCATTACATACATTACACATACATTTTGAGCAATAAAAACACTTTAATAACTCTCAGACAGGTTAGATGAAAGCTACATTGTGCAGCTTTCCAGGTAAAGCAGTAACATGTCCAAGGAGCCAAGCAGCAGACGGATCCTTCACTAGAAAAGTTATGAAGTCCACCTTAAATCCAGTATATTTAGAAATTGTGTTATGTAGAGATTCTAGTATTTTGCAGAACTAGTCAAGCTGTTTCTGTTGAGTTTTGGTCTAATATAGACCTACACATAGTAATGTTGCCATCGTGTTGTAGTAGTAGTATCCTCTTTACACCTGTGTCTGGTTTTGCCTGTGTCGAACATGTACTCAGACGCTCAGTGTGATCAGAGCCTCTGAGACCAGTGAAATCGATGCTGCTCAGACTCAGACTGGCACCGACCTGCAGCTGGATCCTGCTACCTCTGCCTCTCACTCTCTGCAAGTGCACACCACGCACATTATATTACACAAACACAAAGAGGCTGTGAGCTTCTTATATTTTTGTGAGGCAAGAGCTGAGACACAATACTTACTTTGCCATTGTATTCTATAACAGTACAGGGTCAAATGTTTACTGGTATTAGATATCACCACCAAGAATTACCAACTTGGTTACCAAAAAAACCCCAAAAACTGAACTGTTTAGCCAATATCATGGTAAAAGGTATGTAACATGTAAAATTTAAGTAAAAAGATTGTTTTATGAAGTTTTACAAAGCTGTTCTGTAGTTACCTGTGAGATAAATAACAGCTACATAAAACATTGGGATCAGTTTTGTCGTACTTTATTTTTTCTTTTAATTAAATAAATGCTGTTTTCAGTCAAATATGTACAGCAAACCTGGGAAAAACAAAACAAAACACAGGGACTGCAGGTGGAAAGTAGCTCTAGTGCTACAACCTGGCACAGTTCATCTCTACTCTTAAGATTAATGTATATTGTGCACTGTCCCTATCTCATAAAGAAACAAAATAAATCAAAATAAAACAATAGTATCAACATCTGGAACTGAAAAGCTGGATCAATGCATCCCTAGTTTAGATAAGAACAGAAAAATATAAGTCTGGGAGTTCTCAGAAATGAACAATTATCACTTATGGTCCTTTATTATTTTCAAGCTATTACATAAGTTACTGAAATGCTCAAAAACTTATAATAATTTGAACTGGACCAGTAGAATACATATTAAAATTATAACCACACAGGCTCATAAGTCTTGGAACCACTCGGCCTGGTTCTGTTTCCATTACTCTGCTGGATCTGATGCTATTGAATGCCCACAGCAAATAGAAAGTGAGTGTTCTTTATTTATATAGCACTTTTCACAGAAATATAGTCACTGCTTCACAGTAAAAATGTCATCAAAAGAAGTGTGCAGCAAAAAACAGAGTCACAATCAATAAGGTTAAAATATTTACTCAAAGAAGTAAATCTTGAGGTGCTTTTTAAAGACACCCAGAGTCCAAAGAAAAAAAGGAGAGAGGGAGTTTGTTCCAGAGCGACATCAACTTTAAAGGAGCAGTCTCCTCCACTTTTAACACATGTTGGAGGGATCATTAGCAAGTTCTGCTCTGTAAAGTTTGGTCAGATCTGTATGAGAGCCTGTCCATGTAGGTCCCGAAAAGTTAAAACAAGAATTTTAAAGTGGATGCAAAACAGGTAGCCTTTTTAGAACAGGTGTGATTTGGGCCCTCCTGTTTGTTTTTGCAGGTGGAGAGCTCTCTCATGTTGAGGTGAAGAGATACTTGGATCTGAGTTCAGAGCGGCTGTGCAACTGGAAGAAACTGTTTTTTATAAGTTGCTTTGGTGAAAATCCACATATTGAGCCAGCACTTTGACCAAACACTAACCATCATTAGGTCTGTCACGATAAATCGATCACTATATAACATGTATTTTTGGGGTTAATATTTATTGTGTGCACTTTTTCCACTACTGGCAATATGACTTTGAGCCATAATTTCTCTCTCTCACTCATTACAGATGTAACTAAGTACTAAAGAATTTCATTCAGCTGTCTCTTTATTGCAGCTCATGATTTTTTAGCATAGATTTTGTTACCTGGCCTGCCAGAACTGCACACTTTGACAAAAACTTAAAAAGTCTAGTGGATCTGGAGCCATACGCTGCCCCTGATTTCACTGGGTGTGACTGAAGGGTGGATTAACCAATAAGAGAGGCACATGCTCTGTCCGCATAAAAAAATAAAAATAAAATAAAAAAATGCCTGCTAACAAATAAAAAAGAGAGAATCTACATAAAGGTCTGAGAAACAGTGTAGATTTTTTTATAGAATCAACTACTTATCACATGTAAAATAAGTTATATATTACGAGAATTTTTGAGAGATATTTTCTGCATTTGAGAAACAGGTACGGTTGCTACAAATTAGCATCTCAAGTTAGGAGAGAGGTTTTTCATGCTCCGTGGTCCGGTCCCAGTCCCTTCTGAATAAGAACAGAACAGAACAGAATGTATAGGGAACTGGCTGGTCAGGCAATAGTTTTTGCAGTTTAAATCTGTTAAATTAAAAAATAAATTAGTTACAATATTATCATTTATCATCTATATTTAATTCAGAAAAATACAGCGTTCAGAATGTGTCTTGACGGGGATAGCCACCAGTGGTCTGTTTAGTAGGTGCTTAGCCTGGTTAAAACCCAAGACTGAACTGTAATAAAGCAGAGACAGTGATTACGCTCCAAACAGGGGTAGTGTTTAGTAGAGTAGAAGAAGAAAAGAGCTGGTGGAAACAGGGCCATGCTGTCTGAAACCATCAATGTTTCATATGAAGTGCACCACATCCATTGAGAAGTAAGGGGGGCTCCTGTCTTTAATGTAGGCTTTTGCTGTTATGCTTGAGTGTCTGCCTCACCACATGATGCAGAGCTACATATAAAATATTAATTCCACTGCCCTCAAACTCTTTGTCCTTGAGTGTGGCAGGCTGTAGCAGGGTGAGGGATGGGGCTGCAGAGAGAGAGCCTGGAAACTACTGACAAATGAACAGAATAGAGGCTACACCCAAACCATGTTCTCCTCTGAGGGCATCCCTGCTCAGGGACAGTGGTTACCCGGTCAGCCAGAACCACACACAACCACACGCTTTGACAAAACTTTACAAAAAATGGTGGTTCTGGAGCTGTATCCTATCTCTGTGGTTTCAGAGGGCGTGACTGACAGGTGAAGTAACCAATGAGAGAAATGAATGGAAAAAAAGGATTGAAAAACAGCATGGATTTTTTCAGAATTCACAATCAAAGGACCAAACTATTATTCATATCCAGTAAATTAAGTTATACACTGTATTTTTGTTCTGATTGTTCTAAGAATATTAGAGAGAAGATGTTTTCCGCATTTAAGCTGTGTTTGGACACTTTTCACGCCCTATTGTCTGGTTCCAGTGCCTTCTGTATTCAAACAGAAGGAGGGACGACATAATTTTTCTTGTGGAGGGTTTGTCATCTGCTGTCTCCATACGATTTTAACATTTTGCTCAGAATGTTCCACAGTATGGCATTGCACTTATTGATTTTCATCACACCTTTGGGGCGTGTTACAAGTTGGACAGTAAGAATGTATGTCTTTCGATGCGTTTTTGACCAATAAAAACACCTGAATAAATGTTGGGCAGGTTTTTTCAAAGCTATACTGAGGAGCATTCATCTCCATGGAGACAAGCAGCAGGCAGACCCTTTAACAGAAAAGTTACATAGTGCTCTTTTAATACAGTCCATCTAGTAATGCTGTTATGTAGAAATATTTTGCAGAACCAGTCGAGTTGTTTCTGCTGAGATTTATTTGACCTAATATAGTTCACAAAATCAAAGTGGCAACCAAGCAGGCCGATCAAAGTTAAAAATCACAGTTCTTTGACATGTCGAATTTCCTCTCCGTAACAGCCTTGAACCCCCCTCTGCAGCATCCTCATTCTCACACGCTGATGCCACTGGTCCATGTTGATTTCATCATTTAGTCTCCCTGCTCTCACTCTGCAATGTTATTTTCCCAAGGCTTAACCTTTTCACAATGGGAGGCGGGTTTTCACGCTGCATAAGAACAGTTCTCTAGTCTACTATTTAAGATGGCCCTTTTAATATTATAGTATACTGCGCGAGAAAAGGAACACAGAACTGGAAAGAATATCGTTATTACTTTGTCTTAATAAACTAAGCCTGGCAAGTCCATCTGATATTGGTATTGGATATTGGTGCCGATCCTGAAAAATTTACTGGATCAGATATCAACTTTCAAGTATCAGTTCAGTTGATATCCAGGATGGACATTTAAAGTGATGTAATAAGACAATTTGCTAGTCATAGTTGGGAAAAATCATGTAATGTTTGAATTTTTATTTATACAAAGCTGTTCTGTAAGCACTTGAGAGATAAATAATGGCTACATAATACACTTGGATCAGGTTTTTCTTATTTTATTTCAGTTTTAAGATAATTTTAATTCTGTTTTCGGTCTCTACACTGGTAGCGGTTGATATTGGGTATTGATAAACTGCTATAATATCAAAATCAAAATCAAAATTATCAAAATTGGAACTTAAAAAGCAGGATCCGTGCATGCCTGGATCTCTGTATTTTCTAAACAGAGGGATATCAGTCTTGTTGTCATCACTCTCTCTGCTGCACCTCGAGCTACATTCAGACAGTTCTCTACAGTCAGATTCATTTATTTTAGTGACGCATGTTAAACAAATGAGCTTGTGGCACTTCAGTAATTTTGAAAAAGAGAAAAGACGACTCACATTAACAGAGTTTAATACTCCACTCATAGTCCCTTATATTCCCTTTCTTATTTCCCTTTGTTTTTTCCTCGTAAGCAGCCATATTTGTTTTAATAAGGACAGATCATAATTGATTAACTGACTAACACGTCTGTCAATTGAATTAGGAGACCAGATACTTTTGTAAAGTATTGGAGCAGAGTGTATGTTCTACATCATAGGAAACAAAAAACTGTCCATCACTGATTGATACTGTGACCAGTTGTGGCTTTGAGGTACATGTTATATGATCCATTTCTTGAAACAAAATAACACTACAGGTTTTAATGGAGCACTGACCCAATTAACCATGTAAGACCCACTGTGGAACAACCAGCAACACATGGACGCAGAGCTAACCTAGTTTTAGAGACACGTAGCCCAGATGAAGTCCACCTCTCTCTATGGGCCCTGGCATGCATAGTGTATGAAGCCTGCTGCATGTGAGCGATGTAACGTACCTCTCCCTTGTTCCCCGTATGGAAAATCATCTTTGTGTCTTGTGCATAATGGTCCCCTACTGGAAAGCAACCATGAAGCATTTTAACTGCTTCCCGTTATCTGAGTCCAGAGCCTACCAGCTCCCTCTGCACCCCATTACAGAGTGTACAGTATATTAACAACGAGAGAAGCCACAAGCGCTGTGATAGAACAGAGCTCGGCAGTCTCATCATACCTTTAAGTCTTAATAGGGACATTTCATAACTCCAACCACTGCTATTTGCCCAAGGTACCTCGAAATTACACTGTTTTTTAGAGTCTAGTGTAATCTATAAAAGAGCCTTCTAAGGAACTGATATGGATAGTGCTGGGACAGGGCTGCAGGCTTGTGGCTCACTAAGCTTTGAAAAGTGTATAGGAACACAACAAAGAGAGAGATACTTTATTGATCCCGAGTGAAATGAAGGTTTTGCTGCTGCAACATTTACACTGTGCTTCTCAGATGCCTTTGTGTCTCAGTCGATTTAACAGGAGGACTGGTCAGGTAGGGTTAGAAGATCTGTGTCAGGGCAGTTTGAGACGAGGGAGTGTCCCTCCTCTGTGTCATGCAGCATCACAGCAGTGTCTACAGGGAACCAGCTGAACACAACAAGAAAGGCTCTTACTGCACTCTGTTGTTTCAGATGGTGATGAAATGTTTCATTCCCTTAAAGTTTTTTGGCACATTTGCTGCCACATATGGTGTAAAAAACTTGAAACATCTCAAATGTTCATAGATAGCTCCTTAACTAGCCTCTTGCACTGTTTCAGTGGGATACAAGAAAAACAGACAGTTCATTTCTTACAATCCAAGAGTCCCTTTTTGTCTTTTGAACTGCACATGCTGCACTTCTTAGTTGGTTAAAATTGCATTATGCTAAAACCTGTGCTCAAAAAACAAAAAGTTTCAAAAACAAAACGTTTCAAAAACTGCTCAGTGTGTGAGACAGGAAGTCCAGATGAAGTCCATGGCATTAATAAATGGTAGGAAAGCAGAGAAGATATAGCATAGTGCACTTACAAAGGTTAATACACTAGTGTCACGGTGGGAGTCACAATACAAAAGATTCAACACTGAAATCAAGAAAAGGCTTAATCCTCAAAACCAAGTTCAACACCAATCATTTAGACCAATCATTTTAGACAATGCAATGTAATGTTGTGTATATAAAATAATAGTAGGTCTTGTGGTTCAGATAGTATCAAATAGTACATTTTTAATCACCTTAGTATATGTACAATTATTTCTGAAGTGCTCTAAGAAATCAATAGCCGTGCAGTCAAGTACAGATGACTCCAGTGGCATAACCAAGAGCGATCAATAGCTTCTAGTTTCATGAGAGTCACAGTTTAAACACACTTACATTTATGTAGAACTCACAAGACAAAATCTATACCCAAGCACTAATTGATATTAAAACTTGTATTCAAACTAGATAGTAGGTCTTTTTTTGATAAAGGCGTATGATTGAACAATGGCAAAACAAATTCACTTTATATCAAGTATTGATCCTTTTCCTCTGTGAGAAAAGAGATGGAAAATCTTCACATCGTGCCAACACTACATGTAAGACCTGCAACTACTTTGTCAAAGTGGAGAAAACAATGAGTGAACCTCCTCTAATGTGAGTGGCATAATGACTAACTGAAGTCTAAGCTAATTCGGTGGCAGAGAAAGTGGCGGCACAAGTTTTAATTGGATTGGACCCTGACAATTTTGTTCTGAGTGAATAGATGCTGCTGAGTGGTTTGTGAAATATTTTCTTTTCCACTTCAGCAGTCTCATTGTACAAGCCAGCTGCCACTGATATCTGTGTATGGGCCTTTTAACTTCACAAACAACTGTGTTATATAAATAAGAGATAGTTTTACACACAGTACAAATAAACATTGCACAAACTTGTATATAGAAGTGGACATTACAAGTGATGAGACTTTACTTGACCTGATGAATTAAAGCGTATAATCAAAGAGTCCGAATTAATTTGCATATTTTAATCTAGCAGCAGAATCTCATTAGTAACACTGAAATGAAAAGGTAAAATGAATACTCAAAATATGGCTAGAATAATATTTAAAGAAACCGTTAAAACAGAGAAATGAACCAACCTTGTTTAGTCGCCTTACAAAGTCTCAAATGGTGAGACTCCAGGGAGAACTTTATCTTATCAAAATTATGAGATTTTTGCTATTTCTGATCATCCGCATCATGCAACAATCTATCTGAGCCATTATCTACTATATGATACACTATTGGTTCCAGTTACATAATCAAAAGAAACAACATTTGATTGGTGACATATACTTTACATCATCTTATATGTTGTTTAAAAAACCACTAAACCACTAAAACAAACTACCTCCAGTAATAATGTAGTGCTACTAAGCAATGGATTAGAGGCTGGAACTGTGCACTCCATCTATGCCACTGCCATTAAACGTTGCTGTTGGACTATGTAAGAAATACTGAGAAAGGAAGGAAGTTTCTAGATCATCATTAAATCAATAAAATCAGCTCCATATTTTGCCGCGTATCTTTGTAATGGAATAGCTGGCAGGACGTCTTGAAATAAGGTCTCAGCTTTGAGCAGACATCGAAATAAAGTACAATTACTGTTAAAATGAAACAAAAACACTAAATTACGTTCAATTTTCACAAAGTAGTTCCAAATGTGTCTCTCCACACCCCTTAAATTGGTCCCACTTTGAAATAATTCAGTCCCATAATTTCATAGTGATACTTTGTGCATGCCAAGTGAAGAAGTCCTGTTTTCTTTAGCGCTCTGTACCACTGCAGGGCTAAAGCAGCAGCTATCCCACTGTGCTAACCACTGTATTCGGCCCATTTTCACAGCAGAATAAAGAGGAGCAATTAGCAGGCCTTGGTCGAGCCGAGCGGTGCCCGTACAGCCCCCTGCGGAGTGGAGACTGCTGACAGCTCTGTCCCTCCAACGCTTCGGCAGACTCAACTTTTATTATGTGTTCTCCTACTAAAGAAACTCCGCCCTTTTCGGGATCACTTTCTATGGGGACTTGTTGTCATAGTAACGAGATAAGGGGAAAAAGCCTGACTCGACTCAAGAGTTATTCAGCGCACATTCAACGCAAACATATTCAATTTAAACTACTTACAAAAATACAGTTTAGAAGAAAAAATATAAATGTTTATGGATTTTTCTTTTTTACTGTAGGTTTGTCGCATCAATGGAACTAAAAGACCCTCGTCTCTTGAGTACTGTTCTTGGCATTATCATCGGCATATAACTCTCTCTATAAATAAATAAAAAGTGCAAGAAAGAAATCAAAAACGTAAGAAAGAAGGTCAAATATAGTTAAAAGGTCCCCTGAGTAAGCAAAGTTTAGAAGAGTCAAAGCTACGATGTCACTCATTTTGACAGAAGAAAGGTACTTTGATTAGATTTGGGATTTAAGCCATTGAGTTCACAATTTTGGCTTCACTATTTTTTTTTTTAATTCAGTTTTATAGTTTTACTGTCATTGTAGCACTGCTTTTAGGTATTCCATCTTCTTAAAAAGAGTTACTCAGCAAATTTATACTTCTGTAAGACATAAGTAAAATAGGAGGAAAAAAAGATAATTTTCCTGGAAATTTTGTCCCATTCCTAACAATTATTCTTCTACTTTTATAAGATTCTCTGTAAGCTTTACAGCACTGATACATGTTTCTCTTAAAATCTCTATCTAAATGATAAATGAGGAGCAGAAGTCTCTCACAGAGCTGTCTACTCGGTCCTTTTTCTTTATCCATCACTCCAGAAGCACCTGCACATGCTCATCTAATCGTCTCCAATACATCCACATCCACAAACGCTGCACTTAACGCCTCTATTTAAGCCATTTGTTTAGAGAGGACTTCATCTGGCTTCTACCTGAGAGAAGAAGCACATTGTTCAGGTATTGAATCGCTATTGATTTGTGCCTTGGTGGCTTTAGTTTGATATTTGCCAAAAACACATCTTCTCTCATTCATACAGAGGTTAAGGCTTTTAGGCTCATGTAGGTGATCAGTGCGGAGATGTTTTCTGTGATGAGCAGGACTAAAACCATTCTAAATGTCACTTCAAAAGGTTCTCTGTACAAAGTTTAAGGTAAATCTTCCATCATATCCTCATCTCGTAAAGGTCATCTTCTCTTATATCACAGAAAAATATTGACCCTGTTACTACTTTAAACTTAAGACTGACGAGTAAGTCTATTTTCATGGAGGATGCTCATAATGGTACTTAGAATCTAGAAGAACCTATAGCCGATATTTCTCTGCTGATATTGTGGGCTGAATTTTTCCAAAATTATCTAATTTAGAATTCAGTATGAACTCATCCGCATCCTTGTTTTACTACAAACTTCTGAAGAGCCCTTGTAAGACTAAATTGTTCAAATAAAGCTTTATGCATATATTTTTCATGCATATTTAAGCAGCTGGTCGGGCAAAGCAAAATATTGTGCTGGACATTTGAGGCTGATAACACTAAAATTGACCAACCGATATATCAGTCCGTCCCTACTAAGATACTATAAACACCCTATATTATCCTAAATTGACTTTAACTGAGCTTTATCCCATGTTGTTTGAGTAACCTGTATAAAAGCATACTCACCCTTTAAACATTTATGGGCACAAAGATACAGAGTCAGTAAGCATGTCTGGTTTCTCTCTCAAACTAGCATCGGTGCATTTCAGACAGTGAACATAGGAATGCCTTCAAAACAGCAGGCAAATGAAATGATGTAAGCTAATGTTGCCTTAGAGACAGTGATGTAAATGTGCATTAATATTTCATTGAATGTGTGAGGTGTTCTTTCCCAACAGGTCACTGTGCAGAACAAGAGTCAAATAAACATTATGTGTGTCTTAATGAGGAGTCGGTGTGTGTGGATTACCATCACTCTCTTTTATCTATTTTGTGTCTGAGCAGAGAGAAATGATATGCAATCACCATTCATCTGGAGCTAAATACTAATGCTGTGATTAGCCCTGTGTACAGTGTAGGGCCATGCGTGTGTGGGGGCTTTTCTAACCATGAGTAATATCAGATAATAGAGTTATGTTCTAGCACATAATACATCCAGGTATCTGTCACACACAGAGAGACAGCCTCTCACTCTCCATCAGCTTGTTGGGAAGGCCACATTTGCACAAATGTTTTATGGCTCCAGTTACACACACATGTTACTTTTACAGCAGTGATTCACTCAGAGGTGTCCCTTTAACACGGTTGCGATGGCGTTTAATGGCGGATAATAGAATGACAGAGTGTTAAACGAGGTCATCCTGTTCGTAGGGCCGGACTCTTTTGTTGGTAGTACCCTTGTGGTTTGACAGTTTAACAGGCATGTTAAGAAGGCTGTCCACTGTGTGTTTATACACACCAACATACTCAATCTTCTCTGAACCTCTGAAAGGTATGTCATGGTCAAATGGGTGAATGGAAAACCAAGGCCAGGGCGTATGAAAGGACCGGCGGTCTAGAGACACAAGAGATGCTCTAAGTAAATGTATAACATCTCCTGTATGTGCTGAACATATCACAATCTGAATCAGAGGGATTCATTCACCATTAAGTGGTTTCAACAGCACTAGATGATTTAAAGTTAGTTTGTTTTTTAATTGACTTTCAATACAACAGCAAGAAAAACTAAGTCCACAAAATATTGACTGTTTTGGCAACTAAAAGCACCAACATTCAATCTTGCTACAAAAAATACATTTAAAAATGTAGTTGTTGAAGCTGCAGTCAATTTCAAAGGACATCTCACAGCAGAACGCAATTAAGAATGGCAAAAAACATCTTTGGCTCATGGAACTATAATTTCCATTTCAGTGTTTAATTCAAAGTAATAAAATAATTGTAGCATTGACTGAATTAGCCAAAAGCTGTGCTATGTCCTTATCAGATATGACAAATACAGACTTGTGCAGGGACAGAATTTTAATTACATTTCTATGGGACTAAAGCAGTGCCCAGAGCGGCTGAAAACCAGTGGGAGCGGATCAGTGCAGATATGAGAAACAGCCGTGTCACTTTTGACCCATAAAGAAAGCTCAAAGTCACAATTCTCCAGTGTAATTTGGAGACAGTGTAATCTGATGTGAACCTGCCCTGTGGTTCTCATCTGAGCCTTCATCTGTGAACAGTCAGTTCTGGGCATGTACAGAGTTGAGCTAATACAACTGTAGTGTTAATGGGGCAAAGGGATTTAAGGGGCACTGGGTAACTTTTCTGGTGGAAAGTCTTACACTTGTTGGACTCCATGGATAGGTTTTTGCTCTGCCTGGGATGTTTCACAGTATAGCATTAAACTTCTTTCCTTCTCCATGTAGGTAAAGCCATCAGGCCCCCAAGTTACACCCCTATGAACCCATTTATCCCTGTGACCCCTGGGACTACGGATTGAAATTAGCCGTATGGCTGCAATCCAGCGTGTTTACATTTGTGCTTCTGTCATGTATGTTCATTAACATGCACTGTCCCAATCAAATAAACAAATAAATAAATAAAATAAACAAGTTGATAAGGTATTTTTTAATCGCTAAAACACCAGTAATGGAATAAAAGCAAGATAAATAAGCTTATACATACTGTGGAGATACCGAAATACTGACGCACCATAGCCAGAGCAGGATAACAAGAACAAAGCAGACATTATTAGAGAGACTTTTCCTGGGCACATATGAAATAGCACAGGACATGTTTCAAGAAGGCTATTGTGTAAAGTGGGGCACAGCTTGGGACATGTGAGTGGGCAAAAATATATTTGAAAAACACTACACAACAACAGCCCACTGGTCTGTAACCCAGAGAAGCAATACAAGGCAGAGGAGAAAATATTATGATAATATGACAATGGTTGTTTCAAATTGAATAATAATTGAAAATAATAATTAAAAGGTTTGAAAAAAGAAAACTGTGTGATAGTCTAAAAATGTCACCCATTTCTAATAAAAGGATTCAAATGCCTTATGTGACCATAGACTAAACTCAATACAGTTATTAGTACAATTAAGCCTCAATGGAGCTGTGAGACATATGTAAATGTGGATGAGATCACTCCATACAGAGTGCCTGTTCCTGACTATATTAGTTCCATTCTATATTTTAGTAAATCTGAGTTATGGAGCCACAGAGAAACAGATGTTGAACAACATTTCAGCTGCAGCAGAAAATGCCATGTGACAGTCCACACAGAGCAGCTGCAAGCCAATCCATACCAAACATAAACTCCATACGCCTCTGTGTGTGTGCGTGTGTGTGCGTG
>KN510589.1:0-35431 GCA_000787155.1 Scartelaos histophorus
TCTCTCTTTTTAATTTTAGGATTATTTTTGTTTCAATTTGTTTGTATTGTGATTTTAATGTATTTCTTTTTCTGTAAAGCACTGAATTACTTAGTGTACGATTTGTGCTATACAAATAAACTTGTCTCGCCTTCGCCTTGCCTACTGCTACAACTACTACTACTACAACTACTACCAGAATACTCAAGTTCCCTCCATATTAAGCTGCCTGAGGCTCCATCATTAAAAATCGCCTTTAGCTCTTGATGGACATGTAAAGAGTCCGACCGTCCGGCACAGATGTAGCTCCCAGGTTGCCGTCAGTGTCTGCCAAGAATGCAGGACTTGGACTGGGGCTTATGAGAGATGTTCTTAGTGCTTAAGTGTGCGTGTGAACATGCCCTTGAAGCCTGTGGAGGTCAAACTACACTATGATGATGTCCTATCAGAAAACACTTCTCAGCCAAACTCATTACTGTTGTTTCACACGCTTTGCATCACTCCCATCGCTCAATATCTGATATAAATCTCCATGCTTTGCGCTGTCACTTTAAATTAGCTGTCTGATGGATTTGTTTCTGTTTTCTTATGAAGATCTAATATTTCACAGAGGAGAGCAGATTCTGACAGCGCAGACAGCCTCTTCCTCCTCTTCCTCATCGTAAGCCCTGCTCACTCAGCCACGGTATTTTTAGATTCAGTCCAACTCGACGCTCCTCATGACTGCTCAGGTTTCAGCCGACATAAATATACAGGTAGAAAAGCGTACATTTTGTCACATTTTAACATGACGTGGGTTACATAATAAGCACTTGCTTTACAAACACAGCGGGTTCTTTGGAAACAGGAATGAACTTGTAAACAGCGCAATGTGGATTTGACATGCTACAATGTTTAGGTGGAATAATATATCAAGGGAACTGTCTTATGCTGGCTTTGTACATGAACTAAACATGTCAAAACAGTGCAATGCTTACTCACTGAAAACGCCATAGCGCTCTCCACAGAAGATGATAATTGTCATTTTTTGTCAAGTATATGTAGTGAAAAGTTTAAATTTGCATTTAAAAAGCATATTACACTATTTTCTGATGTATGTTATAATGCTGTTTCTTCACAAACCCTGCATATTTTGGCTGTGTTCTTTTTGTTTGTTTGTTTGTTTGTTTGTTTGCCTGTTTCTATGCCTGTCCGTCCATGGGAGTGGATCTCTCCCTCACTGTGGTTCTCCCTGAGGTTTCTCGGTTTTTTCCCACTGTTTTTTTTTTTTTTTCAAGTTTTTCCTTGCCGAAGAAGGAGAGTCTAAGGACAGGAGATGCTGGGACAATTATCCATTTGCCTGCTTGTTTTTGGACATTCTGTATTTTTGAATTATTAATTAATTATGAATTATTATTATTTTTTTTTCTTATTCTGCTTCATTCTCTGATCTTTGTCTGCTAATTTAACAATTTTGTGAAGCCCGCTGAGATAACTGTTGTTATGATTTTGGGCTATACAAAAATAAATTGAATTGAATTGAAATTGTTTTGTTTTCTGAAAATGGAAAACAGTTTGTGATGTCATGTGGTAATACAGGAAGTGCTCCCCTGTGTTTTTAAACTTCATCCACCTTCATTGGAATCATTTGGACACTTTCAACTCTAATTCAACTACTAATGACATCACAACGGGGAACAGAGCATTCTGAGAAGCAAACAGTAATAAACCAGGATTACACACAATTCACAATGTTGTATTTGTATTTGTAATATTTACTCTACTGTGTTTTTAAACTACATACACAGTGGTGAGATGGTACTTCCTTCGCTTGGTGGGACGGTAAGATTTATCCTTCTGTTACATTAATAAAGTGTTAGTTTGTGAAGAGAAGCTGGGTTTGGGTTGTGGGAACCAGAACATGGCTTTGTGATAATGGCTTTGTGGTACAGATCTGTAAAATGTTATAGACAAGTGTATTTAGCTCAGTTTGTGTAGGACACCAGTACTCCCACTTGTAGCTCCTCTGAGTGAAACTGTAACCATCTTCCAATTTGAGTGGGCTCTAAACACACATTAACCCATTTGTTAACTACAGCCGTAACCAGGCAACTAGATCCACCAGCCTACAAAAAAATGAATAAATACAAAATTTCACTTAACTTTGTTTCATCCATTTTATGTAAATCGTTTACGCAATATGAGCCAAATAATGAATGAATACTGACAGTTCATGTCAAGACAGATTTATCTTTCATAGCATGAGCAGGCAAGCAGAGATGCAGTTCTTGTGGGGGTTCTTGTTCTTAATCACTACTTAAAAAGTGTTTGTGACAGAAACACTGGCTGCGGTCACAACATAATAAATATCTGATGTTTGGAGTCTGGTGATGATTTTTCTTTTTACATTTTATTTAAACAGTTTTATCATTTCTTTGTGGTCATGGTCCCTCTGCTTAGTCATACAAGAGTTTGCTGTTTACTTGTCATGTAAGTGATCTTTAAACTCCAGAAATCAGATTATAATAGACTTTGGTGTGCATGTAAACAAGGCCAGAGTTGATCTGTTGATGCCAATGGGGAGCAAAGACCATATGTTCACTTATCTTTTCTCTGATGTACATAGTCCCATACATGTGGAATTAAAGGAGCTTTAAGCCATGTTAGAATTTTACCTGGGTAATCCTTTATCATTAGTTTGTCAAAATGCTCTGTTCCACTGTGTGATGTGCTATTGTGGTAGTTTTCTAATAAACAGCTGCTTTTAACTTTATGTTCAGAGGAGACAGGAAATTCTGGCCTGAAGTAATTCTGTATTACCATATGACATGAGTGTGAATGAAGCAAAACACAACTCCATGTATGTTTGTGATAAGAAAACAACATTATAACATAGATCAGAAAAGACTGTAGCATGAGCCCTTTAACTACAAGAACAAGACGAGATGAGGATCTGACAGAATTTATGATATAACAAATGGTGTGATTCAGTTCTGCCATTGTAGGACTGTTTTTTTTACTATGGCAATTCTTAGTGTCACAGCAGGTCGTTATATATACTACAAAATAAATCACCCAACCACATTTATGCATCACTTATTGCATAACTCTCACTGGCATAAATACAGCGTGCGCATCATAAACACATTGTAACACATGGGGTGAGCGGATGTTATAGCTGCAGCTTGACCCTCCCCTCCGCAGCACTATATTCAGTATGTTGAGTGGTGAGGGATGGAGAGATTACATGTGTGAGAAGGTGACCTGAGCAGAGCGAGAGGCACGGGAGCAGAGGCGAGCATGTGTGCCCTGTGTGTGGGGCCTCCTGCTGACTGATGCTCACATTACACTGTACATCACTGATTGAGAAGGTCACATGCTCCACTTTACGACTGCAGTCAGACACACACAAGGACCACCTGATTTGTACCGGTTGTAAATAAGAGCGCAGGAAAACAATATCAAACCTGGACACAGAAAGAAGTATTAAGTTAAAAAAACACACACACACACACACACACACATATTATACAACTGTTTGATCTGTGTTATAATGTAGTTTCCTCATCAAAAACATACTCAGGGTTATGTTTTGTTTCATCACACACTCAAAAATCCTGCATATTTAGTTCTTCTCTCAAACAGAAAACATTCTTCCACCTTGTGATGTCATGTGGTAATACAGGAAGTGCTCCACTGTCTTTTTAAACTCCACACACCTTCTTTACAATCATTCAAGGCAAAGCAAAAACATCTCCATGGGGCACATTCCACATGAAAAGTTATATACTGCATCTTTGAAATTTAACTTATAAATCATCTGTATGTGTTTTAACATCACAGCAAAAGTCTCATTGTCTCAATGTCTTATTGAGTGACTGTGAATTGTGTCTATTGTGTTTTATTTATGTGCTGTGCTTTTAGCAGGCTCTTTATTTTACTAATATGTCTACAGTAATATTCATTGATCTTTAATGTCTTTTGTCATGTGTGATGGACTGAACTTTTGTCTTGCCATCAACCTGCCAATGGGACTATGGATGAAAATTAGTCTGCATGGCAAACTCTGGCACATTTACATGCTCTACTAACACATGTGTTGATCAATGTGCACTGTCCCATATATGATAAATAAACATAAATCACATAATTAGGAATCCCCCGGAGGAAACCCATCCAGACACGGGGAGGAAACATGCAAACTCCACACAGAAAGGCCCGGGCGACCCGGGGATCGAACCCGCAACCTTCTTGCTGTGAGGCATGGGTGTTGCCACTCAGCCACCGTGCACATAATTAGGAGTCCACTGATCCAGATTTTTCAGCTCAGATACCAACACTATGAGCCGATACCAGTGCAAAGAAAGCCAAAACTGATCCAAATGTTTATATCAGCTGAACTGATATATGGAAACTGATATCAGATCCAGCATTTTTTTCAGATACAGCGCTGATATCCAATCCCTAAACCAGCAAAAACACCTCCAAACATAACGACACGACATAGTTTGCATAATCATACTTTGGCATCACCTTTCCTTGTTCTCTCTGAGGTCACCACAGCAGCACATTTGCATTCTCCTCACTGCGGCTCATCTATTCATTTACATATTGATTTGACAAAGGTTGTACACCAGATGCCCAACTATATTTCCATTACTACCCCTCACTATTTTATGCTCCAACTAAAATGTATCCATTCAAATCAGCTTGAAGCAACGTTGCCTTATAAATGAAACAGCCTTTAAAGAAGCAATAAACCTAAACACTACAGCAGCTATATAAATGGTTGTGAAGAAGCAGAGGAGATAAGAGGTTATGGCTTAGATTTAAGTAAGCTCGATATAATAAAATGGTAACTTGAGAGCCTTAAAGTGCCTTCTGCATCCTGGAGTGTGTTTGTGTCTTACCATTGTGAGAGAATAACCTAAATCTGAGGGGTCATAATCATATTTTTAGCTATCTGTGTGCTTCCCCTTGCCAAGTGACATTTAGCTCAAAACATTTCCGTGACTCTGGGGCACCTGGCCTTTGTAAAGCGTGTATTCAAGTGTACATCGTAAATGCACTAGAGACAGAATCGGGTTCACACTATAACATCTGGAAGGAAATGTCAAATAAGAATATGCATGCAGGTCAGAGGGGAGATGGTTTTGTGTGGGTGTGTAGCTGCGATGCGTCTCGGGGTGTAGTTTGACAAGAGCAGAGCGTCCGGCGTCAAAAGTAATACACGAAGAAAACGTCTCCTAGCGTCTGTGTATCTTGTCCAACGTCCCATTTCGCACAATCTGTTCAGCGGCACTTTCCACACATTTGCCAACAGCTGCCCACAGGAACAAGCTTCAGTTTTGCATAGTTTGACTGACATCCTCTCCCTGGTAACTTGGAATATTATCAAGAGCTAGATTAAGTGGGACGAGTAAAAAGTCAAGAAAGACGTGTTTAAAATGTGTGGAGGACATTTTCAATTTCACAAAGAGCATAGTTGCTGTCTGTACGGTTATGTTTTGAATTGTTTTATTTGTTATAAAATATGTTTCTGGAGCTATCAGACTGTTTTAAGTGCCCATATTGTGCTATTCTGATGTTTCCTCATCACAAACATACCTGGAGTTGTGTCTTGTTTCATTCCCAGATGTTTAACAAACACACAAACCCTGCATATTTCAGCCCCAGCATTACCGCACTGAACTGTACTGAACGAAAGATAAAAGTACATCATGACATCACAAGGTGGAACAGAGCGTTTTGGGGTTTAGAGATGTAGATAAAAAAGTTACTCAAACGTGTGAATGAAACAAAATACAAGATTTGTTTTAAATTTGTCTTCTAAATATAGTCATTTCTCAGATTATCAGATTTCTATTGCAAACACACACCAAAAATCCACTTATCTACTTACTGGGTGCTCTGACTAGTGTAGTTATCTGATTTTCCCATAAATGCACCACTAAGAGTTCAATGGCAGGAAAGTTTATAACCACAATGGAATGAATTTGGTTTAGATCCCTGATTTTCTTCATTTAACATGACAAGTTGGACCAAACATTTCTATTCTAGCCAAAGGGAGAAATCAGAGGTGGTTAGTTTCAATTGTCACTTTTCAGATAGAAGATAATCTGTTCAACTTTATATTTAAACTTCATGGCCTTTATCGAGATGTGTGTCTGTTTTTAGTCTTCGTAACAAACCGGCAATTTAAAATACCTGATTTAATATTGAAGGACTCATTCATCATTTAGCTTTAGACAAACACAGACACAAGAGAATGACTGAACCATTAAAGCCTGTGTGATAGATGGAGCGTGAGCAGGTGAGGATACAATACAATCTGCGGAGGTTGTTTGCTTTGAACGGAGCATTCCTCAGGTTGATAGTCCAGGAGCACTGCCCAAACCGCTGTGTGTTAGTCACTACAACTACGCTCAGGAGAGGACACGGGGATCCAGCTTTTTCAGTTTTGTCACCGAATTCAATATTGTAGCTTTAAGTATCTGCGGATCAACCAATACCAGTGCAGAGATTGAAAACAACATTTATTCCTGTTAAACAAAAATAGAGGACACAACTGATCCAAATGTGTTATGTAACAGTTATCTATCTCCCAAGAAATTACAGAACAACTAAATCCCAATTCAAACATTATGAGGATTTTAAACTACGATGAGTATTGTTGTTGTACATCAGTTTATACGGACAATCGAGATATCAGCTGAACCAATATTTGATATCCGATCATGCAAATACACATCCAAGCTTGAAAACCTGCTTGAAAAAGAGGATATTTGCATCCTAAGTTTTGAATCTCTAGGATAAAATATTACCCGTTTAGGCTCCTTACATTCACGCAGGTTTTGATGTATTATGTAGGAATCCTCTCTTTTCTGCTCTCAGCACAAAAACTCCCTTACATCATCACACCGGTGCACAACCTCACCTCCAAATAGATTCTCCTTCTACAAAACACAGGCGGGGAAAACAGATGAGGCAGACAGAGAGACAAGCTGTGGAGCTAAACAGGAAAAAACTCACAACAATGGAATAATCATACCCTCAAGTTGTGAATCACTGTACCTCACCTCTATTCAGGAGCCAGATGGGGCAAGAGCCAGAGTTTCCTACTGATAACACTGTCATCAGTTTATACGGACAATCGAGATATCAGCTGAACCAATATTTGATATCCGATCATGCAAATACACATCCAAGCTTGAAAACCTGCTTGAAAAAGAGGATATTTGCATCCTAAGTTTTGAATCTCTAGGATAAAATATTACCCGTTTAGGCTCCTTACATTCACGCAGGTTTTGATGTATTATGTAGGAATCCTCTCTCTTTTCTGCTCTCAGCACAAAAACTCCCTTACATCATCACACCGGTGCACAACCTCACCTCCAAATAGATTCTCCTTCTACAAAACGCAGGCGGGGAAAACAGATGAGGCAGACAGAGAGACAAGCTGTGGAGCTAAACAGGAAAAAACTCACAACAATGGAATAATCATACCCTCAAGTTGTGAATCACTGTACCTCACCTCTATTCAGGAGCCAGATGGGGCAAGAGCCAGAGTTTCCTACTGATAACACTGTATTTCACTATGAAATATTCAAAAGGTAAATGCAAAACACTGAACCTGATCATTTCTATTCACTGTATCACAACAAAAAGCAGCATTTTATCAATATGAACTTTGCTGCACCAAATCTGTATTATATATTATAGATTATTGTGAAATATAAGTGAAACACGCTTTTGAGGAAACCAAGATAATAGTAAAGCAGCAGCTGAAATAGTATTAAATCACAAGTATTTTATTCTCCTCTTGTCTCATTTCCTGGTATTATTATCTAAAAACTGTGACAAGGTTTTGTTTCCTGTACTGGCTTAAGTTCTGGATAGTGTTGAGTTTTTTATGACATTGGAGCGATATTTATTTCACAAGTACACTTCAAGTTTAACAGTTTAGTTCAAAACAATCTCACAGTTGCACAGCAGAGAATCCCAGAGTGCCTCCAGTGAAGTGCATGCACATTATGCCCGTGAAATCACAACATTTTCTTGTAGAGTCGCACAGAACCAGGAAACCTTTTAACTAAAGTTCACATACAGACTTTTAAGTGAACCTTGGATCATTGTGATTTCGTACAAATTTACTATTGTTGCCCCAATAGTATAATTTCAAACTTGATTTTGATATAAATAAAAAAGGCTTTATTCAGGATTCAATTCCACATATGAAAAAAACAACACTTATTTTTTATATAATAGGATGTCATTTTCAACACAAAATAAAAGCAATTCAGTATTATCATGCAGTCCTGTGCCAGTTCTGCTAAATCAGAACCACGTAAAAACTATTCATGAGAGTTTAATGTAGAGAAGGTTTCAGCAATGGTTAAATTTCGTCAAATTTTTTCAACATTTCATCAAATGAGTATCTAGTTTCAAGACTAGGCTTAGCATTGATTTCGTATACATTTTTAACAACTTTTTTTCTCCATTTTACACATCTTTCTTTGCCTCGCCAAGTGTAAAACAGTCTGCTTTTGATCAATATTTCACGTGCTGGTGAGTGCTTAGATGAATGCGAGATTAGCATGGAGTACATGTGAGGTGTTTGACTGAACAGGTGTCGTGACATATGTGCAATACAACTCTTCTACTATTTACTCATGTATTTAAGTGGGAAAAAGGTTGACAGAGGCAAGTTAAAAGAGGCTTATAGGTAAAATATAGTATATAATATAGTATAAAGTTTATTGTTGGTAATAGTTTTTAGTTGTCATGTAATTGCTCCCAGGCTGCTTTTGTTGTTTATAATTACAGTGTTATCAAATAAACATTATTTCCACAATAACCCATTATTTGTAGTACATAGCTTTATAATGGCCAGTAGTGAGTGAGTGAGATATGTATAGACAGCAGGCCAAGAGATGCGCTTCTTTATTTAGCGTCCTGGTTTCCTACTTGCATGGCTCAGTGACCGGAGAGGTTTTCAGCGAGCAGCAGCAGCACAAATGGAACAGAATGTGGGTTAAAAGGAAATGGAGTGAAATAATGGGACAATTGTATAGATGTATGGCATTGCATCATGTTTTAAACTACAAATAGTAAAAAAAAAATAAAGCTCTTATGTGGTGGGACATCTTTGGAAGTGCAGTGTTAGCATAAAACTGGATGTACAAACTAGACTAATATAATAGTTTAGTGTGTTAAATGCATGCTTTCAAAATGTAGATTCTTCAAAATAACACGCATCTCTATTGATTGGTACTATTTTCAAAGCATCTGGTGCCCATTTCTCTCCTGAATAAATGTATATATAGGACTGTCAGGGGGATATATGGGGCCCATATTACATTATTGCGTTCTAATGTTGTTTCTGCGTCACAAACATATTTGTAGTTGTGCTTTGTTTCATTTGGTTATACAGGAGGAAGTGCTTCACTGTGTTTTTAAACTCCATACACCTTCAATAGAATCATTTGGATAATTTCAGCCCACAATTCTACTGAACAAACGGTAAAAAGTAGCTACCGCTTCATGACATCACAAGTTGGAGCAGAGCATTTAGAGCTCTGGAGATATAGACAGACTAATAATACAAGGCTATTCAAACACAACACAACATTCTAACATGGCTTAAAGCTCAAGTGCAATTTTGTGTAATATAGGACCTTTTATAAAAGAGACAAATTTACAAACCTAAGGTATTTCTAAGGCATCTTTTCCTCTTGCTAATATTAATGCATTTTGTTATGTTATTGAACTTGAGGGCTCAATCTTCCCTGCACCTAGTCACTGATTATTAAAGTGATATTTTGTTCAGCTGTAGCTATCAGGAGCATCTCTTTGTTGTGCTCTGGTTCAGTGTGGTGTCACTTTAGATTTTCTCTCACATTTCTGCTCAGCCTCTTTTGTCAGTGCACGGTCTCATGTGTGTACTGAGTGTGGCCCCCTCTTAGCCTCTGCAGCAATTGTTAAAGGATCAGTTTTCCCAGAGAAGACAATGAAGCAGGGAGTGTTGGGAGGCACCAGGCAAAATCTCAAAAGTATTGGAAAACCACAAGGACGCTTTACCCAGAATGCAGAGATTTCCCATTCAAGAATAACATCTTTAAACCACCATCATGCAACTGTTAATATTTTTTACAAACTTTGATTTTCTTAAGTAGGTTCCTTATTTCTTTATGTCAGTCACACTTGGACCTATGTAGCCACAGCTGCCACAGACAATCTACCCTCCAACTACTGCCATTTACATACAGAAACTTACTAATACATGCAAACAAAGTGGGTGAAGTCAACAAAAGAATGAAATGACCCGTGTTGGAAAGATTACTGTAAAATCTTACTTAAACTGCGCAACTTGTCTGGTGGTGGGTCCATCATCTGCTTATGTTATTGCTTTTGCTTTGTCTGGGATGTTTCACAGTAGGGCATTAAACCTTTCTATCATCATGGAGACCAAACCAGTTGCAGATCTGTTTTTCTAGGTATTTTTGAGCTGTAAAAGCATCTGTATTTAATAAATGTAAAGTAGAGCTGTTTAATGTCATACTGTGGAACATTCTCGATTAAGCAATGACGTCGCCACAAAGAAAATCATTTGTCGAATCCTCCATGAGAAAAGCTACGTAATATAAATTAAACATGAAAAAAATATATATAGTTACAAGTTACTTTTACGATTTAATTTTAGTAGTAGTTACATGTAGTAGTAGTGGTGGTGGTTATATGTGGTATTTGGCATGTGTGTAATAGGTGAATGTCTGTTTGAACTGACCAGCAGCTGCCTTGTTACACCAACGTAAGTACAGTGTTCCTAACATTTATCCAGTCCATAAATAGAGTATTTTTTTCCTTTTTGGCCCAGTGACACTGTACCTGCATCCATCTGTTGTTTTTGTCCAAGTATGTGATAATTGGGCACACACAGTCACCTGGAGCTCAGCATGAAACACCCTGCTCATGGAAACCTGCTTCCTGATGATTTGAGTTCTGAAAGTCAAGTCAAAAACAGACCACAGATTCCCAGAGCAAGAGCATTTGAGAAACAAACTAAACTAAAAATCTAAAGAGACATTGTCAGTAAGATTCTTTCTGCATGCAGATTGTAGTAGGAAACGTCAAACATGACCTATGACCTCAGCCCGAAGAAGAGGTCCTTAAGGGTTTTGTGTCTGTCCCTGGCCTGACTCCTTACATAAGCCAAAGGAGGCTCAAAGGGAGAGCGGGCGATGGGGAGGCTTCTTACAAGGACTAAAAATAGCATAAAGAGGGCAGACCTTCACCATGGACCTATTTCATTGTGGTAAAAGTAGTGACTGGACACTGCAGGAGTTCAGGAGTAAAAATATGAAATACATTTGCAGTGGTAAATCATAGCTATCATATTAAAGCCGTGGGTTAGAAGATGACAATTTTGTTGCTAACACACAACTGGCAGCAAGGATAATAAACAGTACAGTAAGAAACATTCATAATTCTTAACAAATAAAAGCTGTATTTTTCAACTATGTTCTATTAATAAATGAATCCAGTTTTATTTCCCCCCCTAGAGTAGGGCTGGGAATCACAGGGGTCCCTCGTGATTCAGTATGATATTTTAGCAATATTTGGCAATATATTTGGTAATTGTTATGATATATTGCTTGATTAAAACAACAAAAAACAAATACATTTTTGCAAGAATATTTCTTTGTCAACTACTTAACCACTACTTGTGCAAAGTTAATATGAACTACTTCTATATTAATTTAATCATCAAAACAGTGAATATGTCAAGTGCATTGCATAAACAAGTTTCCTTACACTAAACAAGCAACAAACGTGCAGCGCAGTCACACACAAAAAAAATGCTAAAACACACCATAAATATACTGATATATCGATACAGCAGCCCACGATATTGTATTGCCAAATTTAGTATCACAAATATAATGATTTCACACCCCTAGCATAGATTATATAGTAAAAGCAGCACATTCAGACAATGGTCCTAATTTTGGATCTATTTGAACTACTGTACAATTATTCATCATGAGTGCACACTTTAAACTATAGCACTAATGCAACACATACACACAAACAGATTACAAACTACCTCATTCTTATAAACTAAGGGGAAGAGGAAAGGCTGTGAGTCTGTGGATAGTATTTGAAGAAGTCTTTGTTTTTGACCACACCGGTGTCTGTATGAGCCCGATTTGTCTTCCCCCTGAAGAGAGGGAGGCGAGGAGAGACAGAGCACCTGCTGGAGTGTATCACACAAGATCGGAAAAAGCAATTTACAAACCATCTGTGAAGCCATCTCAAAATAAAAAACGCATATATCAGACTCATTTACCCCCTTTACACAAGTATGCCATTATATAATGATTGAGCAGAGCATCTCCAGAGTGGAATATACTGGAAGACAGTCTGTCATCTTTAGTCCCCTGCCTCACCATCATCCCTGGGCGAGTGTGAGTGGGTGTTTGAAGTCATCTGACAGCTTAAATTCACTTCACCCTGAAAACAAAACAAGTGCCACAAATGCTGGGGTACAATTATGCGGCTGTCACCATTGTCCTCTTAATTATGATCATTACGCTCCCCGTGCATGTGTCCGAGAGCACCGTCAGCTCCAGGAAAAATTCTCATTGGAATAAACTGCAGGCATTATTTATTATTTGTGATTTGGAAAGGTTTTACAACTTCATCCAAATGGAATGTGTCAAAATACTGTATAAAGAGATGGAGAGGAGCAGAAGAAGCGTTCTGAATCAGAACACTGCATCATCAATGTGTGGGTTTGTCCAGCCCAAAACACTGACAAACAGAGCTACACTGAAAGACTTGCAGGTTTTTCATTGAAGTTAAGACTATGTTTTTGAGCAGTGGGAGAAATCCAGAATATAAGCAACCAGCAGATTTAGTCCTACAGCCAATGGAAAGGTTTATAGGTAATACATCAAAGAAACAACCAAAACACTGTAGCAAACTCCAGCCGGTAAAAAGATTACAATATCCATCTAGATATACAAGAAAAATGTTCAAACATTTGACACTGACATTTCAATGATAAGGTGTTAAAAGAAATAAATAAGAAGAATTTTGACACAAGGTAGAAGGATAATTTTGGTTAGTTTAATCCAACTGGTTCTGGTGTTATGGTAAGATAAGGGTCCATACAGCTGAAATTTGACCAATATTATACCGTTATAAAAAATAAAATTAGAGCACATGAATCACCCCTTTACGGTGCGCAAAGCTATTCCATCATAAGTCATTACATTACATACAAACTATAATAGGATTTTCTTTGCTTTGAATCTTCACCATTAATTTAAAATGTATTGAAAAGCCCCTTCCCCAGTATATAGCCTGAGTTTTCCTTTCTGCTGCCTCTGATCTGAGTGCACTCTGTGAACCACGAGCACAGCCAATTAGTCTGCTCCCCGATACAGCACTGGCCTCCTCTATCTGGATTATTCCCATACACTGTTAAAACATTCATGTCATTCTTATACACTGATTTTACAGTCCATTACCAGTCAAATTCACTAAACCTTATGTTTAGCTTTAAGCCAATTGTTTCTCCCTTCTTGCAGTTTTCCCCATAGATTATTCCTGAACTGAAAGTGAATCAGGTACGTGCACAACAACACTGGGGTCCTGCCAGCGACACCTGTTCGGCCAGGTGGGCTCAGCCTGACAAGCCGAGGATAAAAAGAAAGTGGAAAATAGACAAGGGCTGAGGGAATAATAAGCTACTGCAGAAAAATAAATGAAGTTTCAAAAATCTGGATTTGGCCCAAAAACCTGACAATTTCTCCGTCTGCCCATTTCGGGTTGCAGACAAGACACAGAATGAATACACAGATATACTCAGAGCAGCTGTGCATGTTTATTTAGTGGCCTTTGCAGAACTTTATGCAACCGCATGAGTGTGCATGAGTTATGCAACAACAAAGTCACTGTTCCCACTTTACACCTGCACTTATTCTTATACAAGGAGCATCACATGTAGCTTTAGTGACACATAAACAGTCTGTGGTCTTCTGGTTCTTCTTTGGGGTGTGCTCACTATTTAAAATCTCGGTCGGTTTGAATTATTTAAACAGTTTGATCATGCAAGATAAATATTGTCTGTATTGCAATACTGTTTAAGACCTTGCAGCTATGTATGACTATTAGTTGCTGTTAGTATTTTTTGCTTCCATTTATTTTATTTTTATTAATCCGTCATTGCCTAAACAAATCTGCTATCTTTCTCTGACAAAATTCAACACTAGATTAAGCAGATAAAAGTGAAATAGCCATAAGGATATGGAAATGTTGCGAGTTATCCTGGTTTAATAGTCTGTCTGTATCTCCAAAGCTCAAAATACTTTGTTCCACCTTACAACAAGCAGTGGTTGTCCAGTTAACACCTACCTTTTACCCTTTTTTATTAGAGATTGGAAGTTCTATGGCTAAAATCAGCCAAGTGATTCTTGTGAGGGCGTATGAAGTTTAAAAAAAAACACTTCAGTTTGAGAGAAGACGTGATCCTAAACATACAGGGTTTGTGTGTTAAACATGTGTGAATGAAACAAATCATAACTCTGTGTATGTGTTGATGAGGAAACATTAGAACATAGATCAGAAAATAGAGTAATAGGCCCTTTATGTTTTCCATTTAGTAGTTTTGTTCCATTCGAAATTGGAGTCAATGGAGTTTAATATAATCCATTCTCTCCCTGTGACTGGAGCACACATTCTGACATGGTTCAGGCCAGACTCATCCTCAGAGACAATTAGCAGCAGTTTTCAGAGGCCGACCCTTCGTCAGTCAAATCAAAGAGAGCGTGACCTCCATTTAAATGCTCCTCTGCCTCTGTGTTTACATGCTTCACACCGGTTTGGATTCCACTAATTAGACAGTTACCGCCATCTTGTCATTATGTATGCATGTGGATACAGAGATGTTTGTGGAATACACAAACATGGGAATACTTGGCAAACAGTGAATTACTGTATTCATTTCAACTGATACTACAGAAACTTCACTTACAATGTCACACTAGCAAAACTTGATTTTGAAACTAAGGAAAAAATACTCAATATGCAATAAACCCTCCTTTTATGCAAGAGAATGTAATTTTCAATGCAAAATAATATACATTTTTAAGATTAAAATGAGGTCTTATACTAGTTCAGATGAAAACGTTCAGGAAAGAGCCAATTTTGAATAATGTGGTTTTCTTTTTCAGTGTGGCCGGCTCAGTTTTAGTAGCGTCTAACCTATTTAATTCAGGGAAGGATTTTGTTTCTAATGATGATGAGTAAACTAAGGGTTATCTGACAGTCGCGCCAAATGTTCACTTTAACTGTGTGTACTTGGAATTACAAATCACCAGTCAAATGAAAGTTCACACAATGACTGATAAAACCTTTAACACTTTATAACTTAATAAGTAGGCTCATAAAACACTCTACTACTCCAGGACAGTTTTCATTTGGGACTTAAATATTTCCATTCGACTTCTTTGTAGAGGAGCTTGAGCCCTGAGAGACAGCACGCGTACTGTATTTGAATAGCCCAGACCCCACTCATTAAAACAGCACAAAAGACTAATCACATCTGAGGAGCATTGATTTACATGCAATTAAAGTTTCATGTGGACCCGATAAACCAGGCCAGGGAGGGAAGGACGGGTGAAGGAAAGAGGAGGAGGAGGTCTATAGAAAAAAGGAGGAGGAGGAAAAGGAGGTGGCAGGGGAGAGGGAGGGCGGAGGAGGCTGCAGGAGTGATGACACAGCACATACATCTCTGTGGCAGGTGCCGGCTGTGGCTGCTTTACAGAGGACACAAACTAGGAGCTAGGAGAGGAGCTAGGAGAGAAACAAAGAGAGTAGATTGGAGAGGAGATAGAAGAGGAGCTAGGGAAGGAAAGATGGCTTAGCTCCTCTCCTGACTCCTCTCCTATCTTCTCTCTTAACCCCTCTCCTAGTTACTCTCCTCTTAGCTCCTCTCCATCTTTCCTTTCCTAGCTCCTCTCCTATCTCCTCTCCAATCTACTCTTTGTTTCTCTCCTATAGCTCCTCTCCTAGCTCCTAGTTTGTGTCCTCTGTGTCGGAGCAAAGAGAGGAAAGATGGAGAGGAGCTAAGAGAGGATCTAGGAGAGTAACTAGGAGAGGGGTTAAGAGAGAAGATAGAAGAGGAGCTAAGAAAGGAGTTAGGAGAGGAGTAAGGAGAGTAGATTGGAGAGGAGCTAGAAGAGGAGCAAAGAGAAGAGGTAGGAGAGGAACTAGAAGAGGAGTCATGAGAGGAGCTAGGAGAGGAGACAGGAGAAGGAAGATGGAGAGGAGCTAAGAGAAGCCAGGAGAGGAACTAGGAGAGTAGATTGGAGAGGAGATAGGAGAAGGGCTAGAGGAGGAGCTAGAAGAAAGGCTGTGAGAGGAGCTAGGAGAGGAAAGATGGAGAGGAGCTAAGAGACGAGCTAGGAGACGAGCTAGGAGACGAGCTAGGAGACGAGCTAGGAGACGAGCTAGGAGAGGAAAGATGGAGAGAGGTGCGGCCGAGCGATAACACACTCCTGAGCAAACATTTACAAAATCTGTCTGCGCTACAAAGGCCGGGTTTAATGCTCCTCCTGAAATAGGGACTCAGGCTATTTTTAGTTTTATGTAAGATCCAGTAACTCATAAGTAAAACATAATGCTAATCAGTGTTTAATTGCTATGGCAACAGTCCTAATTTCTCATCACTGTGAAATCCGGTGAGAAAAACCTAGAGATTTCAAGAACTACAACTGTCAAATCATTACAACAGCGCTACCTAGAGACCACAAAGATGATAAGAAGATTTTTGCTTGTATTCCTTAGAAGTAAAGAATTGCCTTGATTTCTGTCTAATTAACCACGTGTATGTATTTTGGTATTACAAAAGATACAAATAATTGAAGACTGAAGAACACATGAGATCATATTATTTGTGGTTGATGGACAGTTTAGTTATGTAAGATTATGGTGAGTAAATCCACAAGCATAGCCAGTGGCTACTTGATATTTCCTCCATAGTGTGCTGCTGTGAACGGTATAATGTGATGAATGGGTTCTGACAAGGAACAAACCAGCATGCAGCCTCAACTATAAGATTTACTACTTCCCATAACACTGAAGTAACCCGTGTCTAACTAAAATGACAGTTAAATGTTGTGATCTGGTAAAGAGTAACTAATCAGTCACATTCTAGATAAAAAGTAAATCATATCTTTTTTTTACTATTACCATTACCTGCTTGTCTCCATGGATGCAGAAAAGTTTAACACCATCCTCTGGAACATTCTTTGCAATGGAGAGAAGCATGTGGCCGGCCTCTGACCAGAAAAGTATTGTACTATAACTTATCACAACCTCACCACTTCCAGACAAAAGGGGTCAGTAAAGGACAGCATTTTGAAAAATTATTGCTTTACTCTTCCAGAATGTTCAAATTCAGTGGTTTAGGGGTTCAGTGTTCATCGAGACAAATAGAGTGATGCCCGGTGTGGTGCCCTCCAAGTATCATACATCATATTCTCGTACAGCACATAAAAAATTGCATATGTGATCACTATGTCCATGATAGAATAGAATGCTAACTGAAAAAAGCATTAAGTCGCCTAACCCAGGAAAACAACACTGCTAGTGAGCCGGTGAATTACATCCTGATGGAAAAAGCCTGGGATGGTGCAATAATAATGGATGTAATAAAAGCAGTCTCATTTGCCCAGATGTGATCCTCTCCTCCTCAATAAAAGTGCATGTGTATTCCCACTGAGCTGCCATGAGTCAAAATGAGTCATATCATCTTATCAATCACCCACTACAGCACAGCCTCCCTCTCACTGAAATATGTGTGGAGCTGGAGTGCAGTCCCACACAGTCAATATTCACAATCTACTGCCATCAAAATGTTACCTGCAAAACCCACCCACAACAACAGAAAATTATTATAATATCAATTCACCCAAGATAACCAAACAGAGCAGCTTTAATACAAACTTAATACAAAGATTCATAACAATACTTTTTAAATGAATGTATGTATCTCCAGACTAAATATTAATCATATTTGCTACTAAGTGTAATCTAGATAGTACTAGAATCTTGTAATCTTAAGATGCACTACATAACTTTTCTGGTGGAGGATCACGCCATCTGCTTGCCTCTGTGGAGATTGCCTGGAATTGTTCCACAGTATGGCATTAAATGTATGTATTTACATGGAGACAAACTGGTGATGCCACCAGGTCAGATCTGTGGAGAGGCAACCTGCTCATAGAAAGCATTCATGTTTTTCAAGGTATTTTTCATAAAACACCCATTTACTAAATAAAGGCAAGATAGACACATTAAGGCGAATCAATAACATCTCCATGGCCAGAAAAGTTACATAGTGCACCATTAATGCACATAAAAACAGCTCTGTTATAAACCATAACAGCAAAATGGGTTGAATCAATCACAGCAGCTGTTTGTCTTGTCAGTCAATGCATACACCACTGCTTCTATAGATCCTCAGCTGGCAGTGCTCTAGGGAATATGTAAACAAGAAAGCACTGTCTCTCGCTCATCACATCACACACAATTATGCACTTCCACATTTTGTATTGTCAAAGTTCAATGGGCACCCCAAGCCGAACAACAATGCAAACAATGGTGCATGTGTGGGGGACTTACAAGAGTTCCTTTGGCTGCCATCAGTTGCTCCAGGAGAGGTGGACATCCCGGCAAAGGAAGCTTGAGCAGCAAGAAGGGAGGGACAGCTGTAGACAAGGATCGGCGATACTACGCTACTGAAGTCTACGATCACCACAGCAGCATCAGACCCCCAGCACGCATCCTTTGCTCTGCGCACATGCACTCCTCCGTGTGATTGAGGGATAGGCGGCTCACTGAGGCATGGCTGGGCACATCCAAAGGCGCTATGCTGCAGAGAGAAGTCTATAAACAGCCCGTCCGTATGTTGTGTGGCTGGTCTCCGCAAGTGCGAGTGCGGAGCCTGTTAAGGATGACAGGAGAGAGAGGACAGACAGAAGAGTGGAGCATACCACCGAGGGAGGGGAGGGGTAGTGTGGGAGAGAGAGGGAGGAAATGGGTGCACATGGTATGAGCAGATTGCCCTAAAGCTATGGCAATACTACATATGCACAGGCTTCTAGTGACTCAGTGTTTGAATATGAAGGGGTGACATTTAAAAAGGAAATGTTGTGTCAGGAAGCTTTCCAAAGAGCAGAGCGTCAGGACGAAACAAAGGGAAAACACACAGTATGTTTGAGTGCCTGAGGGAGGGGTATGATAATGGGCTCATTAGCATGACGCTGTGAGGAGCGCCACACTACCACCTTGGCCTGTCTCCTCTAGTGTCCTTCAATAACTCCTCCCTCTGTTTCCTTTCCTCAGAGATTCATACCACACAGAACAACTCAAAGTCGGCAGTCTTCTTTCTGCAGGTTCAATGGGTTCACTGACAACAAAAAACAGAGATGCATATCAATATCATTGTTTTTATTTATGCCAAGCTTGTCAACCAATAGGAAAGTATCAAGCTACAAGTCATAGTCAGATAGAAGAGATCAAATAATGATATGAAGTATGCATGCACCAATACGATACTGGTATCTGTGCTAATATTGACAATTTTGTTGAATCGGATATCGGCTTTCAAGATATTGGTTTAGTCCCACTTTGGTCAATAAATTTATATAAAAACAATGATTTACTAGCCAGTGTTGGTCCAAAATGTTCCATAATATTACATTTATATCAGTATTGGAACAGAAAAACCTGTATCAGTGCATCCCAAATATAAAAGCTAGGTAAAACATAACAAATCAGCATGAACCCCCCTCAAAAAAGAGAATAAAAGCTCTAAAATTGTATGGCTATATAACTGTATAGAGGCGAGAGAAGACACTGTGCTAGCATTATCCAGTCAAGTCTCACTATGCTTCTTTCTTTCCAATTTCCAATTCAACACTTTACACTTGTTTTTTCCAGGCTATAAGAAAAGTAAACATCATAAATGAGTACCCACCAAAAATGCTGTGCTGTAAATAGGTTTGTAATTACATAGGAGACATTCTGAAACATTAAGTCGAAGTCCCATACATTGGATTTGTGCCAGTGCCTATTAGTCCATGTTGTTGTTGTGACAAGAGAAGTCATTTCTGATTCCAATTATGGTTATTACAACTGACACAAACAAGACACATGCTTCTGACTCATAAAAACACTATTCCTATTCCAAAAATGGCCATGGGAAGAGGAAGTTTAAGACATCTGCAGCAGGATTGTCTGTTGTTTAAAATGGCTAGATGGGAAAACCTATTCACATGTTGAACAAAATAAAGTAACAATAGGTGTGATTCATTTGAAACCTTAAAACTGCAGTGTAACTTTGACCCTCGGCCTGTCCTTGTGATAAATAGCTATTTGTGCCTTTGGGGGAACATTATCAGAATAAGATCCAAGTGCAGCAGCAATACACACCACAGTGTTTGGATTAATCTATGAAAATATTAGAAGTTCCTAATAAGCTCTGAGCGAGACATATGGACAGAGCTCTGGAATATGTTAAAGGTCCTATGTTACTCAAAATAACTCTTGTGAGCTTTAAGTCTTGTTAAGCCTCAATGTTCTTACTTCATCAGAACATACTCAGAGTTGTGTTTTGATTCATTCACACAAGTTTGAATAACCCTTTTTATTAGACTGTCGACATCTCCAAAGCTCATTGTTGTGATGTGTTTAACAGCTAGTAGTTAACAGCTCCTTTTACCTTTTGTTTAGTACAGATTGGTAATTCCAGGGCTGAAATTATGCAAATGATTCTAATGAAGGTGTAAGGAGTTTAAAAACACAGTGGAGCACTGCCTATATTACCACATGACACAAATCCAGGGATGGTTTTGAGGAGGTAACAACATTAAAGCTCACAAGAGTACTTTTTGAGAAATATACAACCACTATATTTTGACTTGTAAAAGGAAACTATCTTAAATTACTGAGAGTAGACCTCAGCCACAAAGAATAGTAAAGATATTAGTAAAGATATGGTCTTTCTATCTTTCCCAGACTGCCCCTACTCCCTCCCTCCTTTTCAGCCACACAACCTTAGTGAATGATCACCTAGAAATCAGACCACAACTTTCTGAGTTATCTTACCCCTCTAAAAGCAAGAAAAGACATAATCTTGGCTGATAAAATTGTCTCTCAACTTGACTCTCTACTATAAATTACATTACACCCTCTGCTCAGCACAAACATATAAGATTATACCGTTGGTTACTATACACACAGTTTCACCCCATACTCAGCTCTGAGTAAAATTTCGATCTAACATGTTACTAAATTTGGTGTTACAGCATCGTTATCATTGGCTACTGTATTGATATATTAGCAACAGTTTTTATGACAGCAGCACTATAATTTTGTTGCCCATTTAATGGAAGGAAACTTATTTATGCAATACACTTCAATCCAATCCAATCCACTTTATTTCTATAGCACATTTCATAAACAACAGTTTCCAAAGTGCTGCACAAATGCATACTAAAAGCAACAATAATAATATAATAAAATAAAAATACTCATTAAACACAGATTAAAACATATTAGTCCTAAAACAATAAACCAGTGAAATCAAATAAGAGCAAAGCCATAAGATAGCAATAAATAAATAAAAAAACATAAAATACTTAAAATAAATAAATAAGTGATTCGAACAGAGAGAAAATAGCGCCAAACGATTATGAGATCTGACTTTTTCGTCGGCAACGGTTTTGTGATGCAAATGTGTCACTCTTTTGAACACATGTTGTTTTGAGAAGAAAAACGCTTTATTTTTATTAGCAACAGTTTTTATGACAGCAGCACTATAATTTTGTTGCCCATTTAATGGAAGGAAACTTATTTATGCAATACACTTGACATATATACACTTTTGATGATAAAAATAGATGCATTTCATATGAACTTTGCACAAGTAGTGGTTTAACAAAGACATATTGTTGCTAAGATGTATTTGGTTCTTGAAAAACAACAATGTATCACAAAGTATCATGTGCGATATATCGATTATCACATGTATCGCCTACTGTGAGCCACGTATCATGTATTATTGATTTGTGAGTGCAGGCCCTACTCAGCTCTATACAGTAGTCTGCTCCATCCTTTGTAATGCCAAATTTGCTGAATATTTTTTCCACTCCACTTGAAACATCACACTACCAAAGCTTACCAACAAACAGACAGGCCCCTACACTAACAAAAGAGCTCTGTTCTGAGAGAGTGGATGGACGGGAATGAGAAAGACACAAAAATACAGTTGCCTTGGAAACTGACATTCTGCAATAAACCTTTATGTAAGCTATGCAGAGTCGTGCCAAACACTGCGTGATATTTGTAAACTTTTCAAGTGCAAAAATGGGGACACTTGCTTTCTATTTGGTCACATATTGGGCAAAAGTGAGGTTGAAGTAGCAGCCTGAGGATAGGACTATGATTTATGTCTGTACACTTGCTAACACCTAGCCACTCCAGATTGAATGTATGACATCGCCTTAATCTCCACTTCACTTTCTTTTGTCCTTCAGAGATAGAAAATTAAACTGCGTATCGGTATGGTGTGGCTATAGGGAAATGTTTGCACTGCTAAGATACACCATGACTGTATTTCAACTGTGTAAACATGATGGGGAAGACATCCAGACCCCACTCAAAAATGCACATATATTTCCTTAAAGAGCCCGTATTGTTTTCTGATGTCATAATGTTTCCTCATTAAAAACATGCCTGGAGTTGTGTTGTGTTTCATTCACACATGTTTAACACATAAACCTGCATATTTAGGGCGAGTTCTTCTCTCCAACAGAAAACAGTTCCACCTTGTTACGTCATGTGGTAATACAGGAAGGAACAAACAAACAATGTATGTTTTCGAGGAGTTAGCAACATTATGGCAAGGCTTATAGCTCACAAGAGTCCATTTTTTGTAATATAGCCTTTAACTTTGTTTATTATTGATTAACAAACCAAACAATGCCATCATATTACTTGAAGAATAATAACATGCACTACATAGAGCTTTTAAGACTCTCTTTTCTTAAAAGCGTACCCTTTATTTCATTCTTGTATATTGTACATACAACAAGACCATTAATTATAGCTTTTTGCAGCTGGTGTGTGGGTGACATTGGACACTAAAATGGCATCTAATGGCAGGGTATATACATTTTGCATATCACTAATCTGATCTGCAGTACACCACTATTACCGGTCAAAATGCACAGCTTAATTCATCACCGTGGAGCTCTTCATTTGAAAATATGATAATGCAGATTAACTTGACCCTTGCAGTTGATGTATGAATGCGTCAAACTAGAGGTATCATCTATCTTTGTGTGGGCAAAGTAACTCCAGATCGAAAGTCTTTGCTGTGATCTGATGAAGGCCAACTCGCATAAAAGTGGGAAGCGGTTGCTATAGCGACTCTCCACCTCAGGCCCTTCCCTTTATGTTGTCTCTTCCCTATTGGCTCAGACTTCATTCATCACCAGTGTCTTATGCTGGTTCAAAGTATCCTATATCTTAATGGTATTTGGGGTGAGTATTGCCATGATGTAGGACCTACTGCAAAAGCCAGCAGCAAAGGGAGCCAAATAAGGGCTTGAAAACTGTAGAAGACAAAATAATGTAGCATAAGTCATAGTGATAACCTTGATAGAAAAGAAAATATTATTAAAAAAATGTACAATAGCTGACATTTTAGTGCATGTAAAGCTTAATCCAAATTAGTATTACAGAACACTTTCATAAACATGGACAGAGATTGTACTTGCAGCTACTTCCCTTCACAACATGTTGTGATATGTTTGTATGTTATTCTATTTTGTTTGATTTTTTTTTCATAAGAGTAGTGTGATTTGCTATTTCTGTTTTTAAATTAGAACTGAGTTCATAGAGCACATTTTAAAGCATTTATATTATGCTATTTTCTGATTTATGTTATAATTGTATAATTGTTGTTTCATCATCAACAACATACCTAGATTTTTGCTTTGTTTCATTCACACATGTTTAACACATAAATCCTGCATATTTAGGCTGAGTTCTTCTCTCAAACAGAAAACAGTTCCACCTTGTGAGGTCATGTGGTAATACAGGAAGTGCTCCACAGCATTTATAAACTATATACACATTCACTAGAATCATTTGGATATTTTTTTCCTGGAATTGCCAATCACTATTGAACAAAAGGCAAATGGAGCCATTAACTTGAAAACTACAGCTTCATAACATCACATTATGGAACAGAGCATTTTAGCTTTGGAAATGTAGACGGACTAATAATAAAGGATTACTCAAACATGCGTGAATGAAACAAAACACAACTCCAGGTATGTATGAGGTGACAGCATTTTAACATGTATTAAAGCTTACACGAGTCTTAGGTTGGGAAATCAATCTAGATTAACCACCCACCTTCTAAGCTAAAGAAAACACATATTAGCATTTACCATGAGCACTGTCAGCAGAGCAGATGGAGCCGTCGCACTCGTCTGTCATTTACAATTTTAAAAGTTGAAGAAAAAATGTGTTGGAGGAAATTATGCAATCAAGCCCATGATATACCATATGTTAAGTTACAACTACTGCCCTCTGGTGGTAAAGGACGATAAATTATTCTGAGATAACTTGAAGATGTGACCAGTATTACCTACATGGTTCAAGAGTATGTCACTATGAATGAACAGTCTTCATTCCAAGCAAAACAAAAGTCTAATGATGTGACATTCGTGAATGGACCGGCTCTTTTGAATGATTATTTGACAGTTGGATCCAGATCTAATTTTTTTAATGAGCTGATTTTTTTTTTCTTTCAAAATTTTAACCATTTTTACACTGATACTGCACCAACACAAGAATAAGCACAAAAGCAAAGCAGGCAACACAAATGAAAGCCCTGGCACCTTAAGAACATAATGCAATATGCAATAAAACACTCCCAATCTCAGTTTGAACCTTCTGAAACAGATCTGAACCTTGGTCATTTCTCTATGTGGCTTCTGTCATATAAATAAATATAAAAAGAGCTTTTTTGTTGAACATCTATTTGAAATGAACAGATCCTAAAGATTCGGATCCAACAGAGTCAAAAGTCCCATTTCTACAAAATAAAAGTACAATGCAGTCTATCTTTCTATAACTATAATTTGAATGGAATAGGAGGAGTATGTAATTCATAAAAATATATCTATGATGCCATATATAAAATAGTCCTTAAATCAGTTTTTAAGTGTGTTGTTTGTTGGTGGCATTTAACTTTGCTCAGCCCACTCAACACTCCCCACGCTGCCTGCTGCACAGTCCTGCCTCTTTTCATCCATAACTTAAGCCGATTCAGCTCACCCAGATTTACCCATAATGAATTTAAATGACCTCTGAATATACAATGTCTCTGTGCTGAAGGTCCTATATTGCTCTTGGTGGCTTTACGCCATGTTATGATGTTATCTCATCCAGAACCTACTGGAGTTATGTTTTGTTTCATTCATATATGTAATCATTTATTATCAATCCGTCCGTTTACATCTACAAAGCTCAAAATACTGAAATTATCCACGATTGTAGAGAAGGTAGAGAACTTTCTGTATTACACATGACATCACAGGGTGGAGCAGTTTGAGAGAAGAACTCAACCCAAATATGCAGGGTTTGCGAGTTAAAAACCTATGTATGAATCAAAACACAAATCCAGGTATGCTGATGAGGAAACATTATAACATAGATCAGAAAATAGCCCTTTAATTTGCATCCAAGTTCTTAAATTATTCTATTCGTAAACATAGCAACATAAAGGTTAAAGCAGCTCAGATATTTTCTCAGTAAATCTATGACAGGTCTCCATTAGTTGACCCCTCTGCTCATGCACATGGTTGAACATAGCTTTGTAAAAGTCAGACAATAGTGCACAGATGTGGAGGGAATACCAAACAGGAACTCATTGGCTTTTTCCTGCTTGACATTCAGACTCAGTAAGCCTTGCTCTGTCAAAAGGGGAATCGGCAATAAATGGCCCTAACGACTCAGTGCTAATGCATCATTTGTTTTACAACTAAATCAATAACATAATAGTATACTAAATGACTTGGTTATATAAATATGGTGCAGAGATAATTGTTTATTTAAATGCATACGGCATGTGGAGTAGAAGCTGTGAGGTTCATTTAGATCTAAAATAATGGGATCTACATGTAATGCTTTCCAAGAGCATCACTCCCTGATTTCTTTCCATAATTACAAATTGCACTTATTGAATTCAGTTATTTTTTGTTCCCATCCATGTAGAGTGTGCATTAAAGCATTTTAGAGTCATACAGCAACAACGGCTAAAATATGACTTCACATCATGATAGACTTTTCTGGAAAAATATAGCAGCAGTGTCACGTGGACCAGTGCACATTAGAACAAATGTAAGAAATGTAAGTACTTCATATCTAAACGGATACTAATCACACTTTAAGAGGCCAAAACCATTACTTAATTTATTGTAGAACCAGAAAAAAACTTATTGTAGAACCAAAAAATGAAATCACAATGTTTTATGGAGCAATTATAGTTGCACCCAAAACAAACAAAAGCAAATACATCTTGTTTATTGGAATAGGCCACTGTTGCCATCTGGTGGTTGTATGTTTAAGTGTAAAATACTCATTACAGGTAGTTCATTACAGGGTAATAAAATAACAAAGACTCTTGGGTGTTTTAGCAAAATCATTAGTGCCCTTAGTGAGTAAAAAAAAATATGTTATGTCTTTATGTTATGTCTTGTCTTGTCCGTGGTGATATCCAAAACATATGCTTTTTATTAGTGGGAAGCAGCTGAATACATATAACAAGAATACAATTTCTAAATGCTCATTTTGAGTATTGAGGTACAGTTACTCATTCAGTTTGTGGTATTCAGAATACAGTTAATTTTCTGAAATCAAAGGAATACATTATGGTATTTGATCATGTAATTTAAGCTTCAAACTGCACATAGTCAGTTAGAAAAATATGACATTTTGTTCTTGTGGTGAGTGCTGGTGTGACCATGTAATACGTTAAAAATAGATTTAATGCAGTATTCAGTATTGTGGAACTAGATACATTTTCAAAGCATTCTTCCCATTACTGAACACTCTGAATGTCATGATAAAGAATTTGAGTCTCAGTCCCAGATGAGGGCAGTATAGCTTCAGAAAAGCTCTTCACATGTTCTCATTCCAGCTATTTTCCTTATTACATTAAGTCCATATTTCAGTTTAAAGGATATACATGTTGTATTTGAAATAATGGAGAATGTTTTGATTGACAACACTTACGGTTACGGGTTCGATCCCCAGGTCGCCTGGGCCTTTCTGTGTGGAATTTGCATGTTTCCTCCCCGTGGGTTTTCTCCAGGTACTCCAGTTTCCACCCATCAACCAAAAACATGCAACAACCTATGAACAGGTTACAATCAGGGACTGTAGGGGAGTCCCTCCCTCCTGTGGGCTCACCACCTGCAGAGGGGTTCATAGGGTCTGGGTCTGGTGCACAGAGTAATGGGCAGCGTGCTGCCCCTGTGACCCAGCTACATTTTACTAAAATATTATCCAAAATAAGACATTTTTCAGTTTAGACTAAACATACACAGGTGATCATAATCTACAATAAAATATATAAATGTTCATTTTTGTTTTGTTATTTAAATCATATAAATAGCACATTAATTATTGAAAGCAACACACACACACTTAATCTTGTGGTGAATGATCTTGTAGAGGGCAAATGTGTCAAACCCAATACTGTATTAATATATTGCTGAGAAGAACTATGTTATATAATCTTCATAGTAAATCCTGCATGTTCCAAATTAAACTTTCACATCTGACGCATTCAGTTTGCTCAAAGCTTGTAAATAAAGAATGATACAGCCTCTGTCCAATGGGCTGTGTGAATCCTGATAAGAGAACACAGAGCAGAGGAAGCCTGTCTGTTTGTGTGACCCAGAAACCAGCTCCTGACTCAGATCCACTGTGAAGTTTAGCCCACATCTGCCACAGAGAGCTATGCCAACTGTGTGGGGCAACTCTCAGTGTACAAACAACCTCTCCATCTATGTATCGATCCAGTCCAGTGAAATTCAAATGTGCATAGTTTAACTTTTCTGGGAGAGGGTCTGCCACCTATTGCTACCGAAGATGTTCCACAGTCTGGCATTATCTATCCCCATGAGACAAACACATTATGCTACCAGGTCATATCTGTGGAGAGGTGACCCTGATCACAACAGGTAACAAGATATTTTTGAGCGATGAATAACTGTAACTGAAAAATGCAAGGCTGACACACAGAAAAATAAACATAAATAGGACATAGAACATAACCATAGACTGTATATATCTTTTATACAGTCTATACATAACTTATAAACACATGCTAATACCAGACTAATACATAAAAAAACACTACCTCCATACTGTGTGCATCTAAACACTATCAGTGCTGGAGCCGTCAGTGTGTATCTCATAGACCATATTTATCCAATTCATCACTAATTGTTGTGGAATTAGCTCGGCTTCCTCTCTCTTATTTGCAGCACAACAATGGCGGCCCATGTGGGATTCTGTTTTACACAATGAGAGGAGATTGATGTGGGGCTGATGCAGATTTGAAGTGCTCAGAGATTTGATATCACGCAGGCCTCTGGGAAGTAGGGCTGGCAGCTGTTCTGTGGATCTGAGCCAGTCTGGAGCAGGGCCAGGGCATCAGGAACACAGCCACAACACATCAGAGAGGCCAGGTTTAGACAACACCATTGATCTGGGCTATTTTGGACAAAGTCTGAATTAGAAGTGTGCAGACTGATACTGAAATCAGGGAACAAATAGCAAGATCACTCCCCTTTCACAACCAGCATGTATCCAATAATGACACTACTGCACATTGCATCAGATTTGTTAAGTTGTTGACTACAGTTTTGTATCATATTTTTGTATATATTTTAGAATTGTGTTGTGGGAACATGACAGACGTAGGCTTCTTGGCCGAGCATTGGGCAGAAGACGGTAAGGAGGGCTCGAAGGAGAGATTGCTAGATTACTCAGACATGCTTCCCAATTTGGCCTGATATAGTCTCATATTTATTTACGCGGTCATGATATGTAGACTAGAAACACATTAGATTAAAATCAAATCTCGCAAACCAATACTACAAAACTCTTAAGCAGTGTCCAAATGTCAAAGATCCAAACATCTAGACATAAACTTTTAAATTGACTTATTATAATGATTAAAACAACTCTACCATGCTCCACGGGGCATCTATAACTATTCATATAATCAATTATGACTATCTTCAAATTCAGCTCCATAGTATAACTGGCAAGACTTTCACTTGTTTTTTTACATTTCTTTCAGTTCTGCTGCTCTAATTCCCCCACTGCCTTTGCTCTGAGTCTTTGTGTGTCTGTCCCGGGGCGAGGTGAAAGCACTGGCCCTGTTGTGTTCAAACCCAGACGTCTGTAGTCATCTTTTCCATTTGCCCATCAGACTACACTCTACAGCGCTCTTATCCTGCCCTGATAGTGGAGGCTCAGATCTGCGACTCGGGCAGAGGCAGGAGACAGTGAATGGACATAACACAGCGATATGACAGCTTGAGGGATATACTGTCATTTTGACACCCATAGCCCAGAGTAAAAGAATTACACTAGTTTTCTGTGAAATAACCCATGACTCCCAGTATACATCCAAGCAGAAGAAGCACATAACTTAAAGCTCCACTATGTAACGTTTCTGGTTATAAGTTCAACACCTTGTCTTTATTAAAATGTTACTGCTTTGCCTTGATTACTCCACAATGTCTACATCTAAAATTGATTCATTCTTTGGAAAATGAGCATTCTAGTGTTGGCATGCCCTCCACAGATCTGACCTGTAACCTGCCTGTGGCCACCTGTCCAGGGCCAGGGATACTAAATACTTTAATTTAGAGAGAGAGACTTGAATTGACCACATGTTAGTGCACTCTCTGTCTGAGACTCAGTGCTGTAAGGCTGAGCCCTCGAATGAACTGATGAGAAGTGACAGGGCTGTGGGCTGAAGGCTGACCTGATACCTATCACCACACTGCCATAGACACACAGGCAGACTCAGCTCAGAGGCACAGAGACGAGCATCGCTGAAGTCTGTGCATTTCATTCAACGTGTGCTGAAAATGAACAAGTGCAAAAAAAAGCAATCCAGATATGAAATGCTTTTCTACTTTCAACAGAATTTAATGTCACCCACGACTCACTTTAACACAGTAGTAGAGATATTTCAGCCAGCCAATATATCAGGCAGTTACAGTATTTTTACTTTTTAGTGTAATCGCCAGCACAGGCCGATATTTTGTTTTGATAAATCTGCTGCCTAAAAATATACACATAGAGGGAGATGCACACAACATGACTGCACAGCTTTCTTATAAAAAGGCTTGGAAGAAGTTTGTAGAAAATTTAAATTGCATAATTTGAGGAAAATAATCAAAATTGGCCCAAAATATCTGCCCAAAAATATCAGCAGATCTTATTGGCCATCAATTGCCATATCGGTATCAAATGAAAGACTGAGATTAGAGCAACAGAAGTCAAATAGTCCAAATACACTGTCAACACACTGAACTCTCACAAATTTACTTTGATTTGAAAATTAATTTTACGGTTTATTATTTCAAATAAAAACACAAAATGTCACAATTTCAAATTAAACCATCTACAAACAGCTCGAGGATTTTGAAAGGATTTAGTTAAGCACTTGCAGTAGGAAAATCATGCAGAAAAAGACGGCACAAATGCGATTTATGAATTCATTTGCTGTTAGTTAATATTGAAAATCATTGCAGCCCACATTATGAGCATAAATATGTAATTACAGACAGTAGCTGAATACAAGGGAATCTAATATTAAACCATTCAGTCTATACTAGCCTCACTTCATGCTTATTAGCTGCACTGCTGTTCCACCGTATCACTCCGCCCGTACAGAGGTTATGTAGGTCACATGTTTATAATTAGACGACAGAGGCCCATGCATGAAGACACATTCACAGCTCACTCCATTTACCCGGATTAATATTTATAAGCGCTCTGTATTTGGAGCAGAGATTTTGTTACATAAATCATACCGATAATAGGGAATTACTGCTCACTTACTGACTAAAATAAACATGGGTGAGGATGCAGGAAAAGGTTTCCCAGCATTTTCACATCTTCAGAAGAGTACGGTTTCTACGGATGAAAGACGAACCAAGCAAGATTTAACTAAATACAAAATCTGTATAACCAATCCAAAAATATAGGCAACTATACCTTACTTACCAGCACAACCTAACAACCTAACAATCCAGGAAATGTACATTTTCAAATATTGTAGTCATTAAAAAAATATATAATGATTTACATAGAATAATGACATTTTTCTGGCCAGATCAGATAATAATATTGCAAATACTTGTGCTGCTGCTGCAAAGAAAAACAGGAATAATTATGACTATTGACCGTTAAAATATCCAGACATATTTTGATAATTAACTGAACCATATAATCTAAAACAGTGATTTGTAAGCATAGGCCCGGGACCCAAAGAAGGGCAACAAATTCCTCCGTGAGGGGCCCACAGTCAGAAGAATATAATACATTTAATATGGCATCAAGCCCCAGGTTACATTCTATAGAAAAAGTTGCCTCCAAGAAGAAGGTTAAGAATCCCTGTTTTAAAAAAATACCTTTTACATTTATGCAGTAATATTAAACCAAAATGTCAAAAAATGTATGAACTAATCATATTTCCATCAATAACACACTTGTAAATATTTTCCTCTTAGACCTTCAATCAAATCTCAATGTACACACTTGCCTCTTGGTTATTTGAGAAAACAAAAAAGAATCACTGACTGGTCGATTACTAAAATAATCATTATTTGCAGCCCTTATTGCATCTTTTTGAAACATCACGAACATATTTTTCTTTTCCACACATGATAACATCCTTTTGTCGCTGATTCAGACTCTAAGGAGCAGGTCTTGTCTCCCAGGTGTGCAGCTTAAAAAATCTCCTGTTCTTTTCAGTGTGAGAAACTGTCTGTGTGCCCAGAATGAAGGAGCTGTCAGAGCAGGAGCTGGGGCACTGTCAGCTAAACATTGCACACTCTGCACTGAGAATCACGCAAAGCAGCTACATCCATCCACATAATGTCTGTCAACCTCCCTGTGGCTCCCTGTGTCTACTCCACATATTCAAATCCCGCTCTTGTCTGATAATTGGATGGATTTATTAAAGTTTTCAAACAAAATCTTCCAAGAACTACAGATAAATTTAACCATGAAGTAAGACTATGCTGACTTGAGAAAAAGCAGATGACAGTTTTCATAGATAGAGCATATTTTATCTCTAAGACAAGACATAGACAAGCCCAGAGGCAATGAGAATATAGTGCTCGCATATGTATCTAAAATGTCACAAAGTCATCTGAGGAAGTTTGTCTCAGCTCTCTCTCCTCCTGTGTTTTAAACGCTCCTCGACTGTCACTCACAACTTCAATCAGACTAATCATCCCCACAGTTAATTAGCTCTGTCCCCCGCAGATCTGCTCTGACAGGCTCAGAATCCAAATGTGAGCCGTGCTACACCTGCCAGATGGATGTGTACACAGCTGTTTGGGAGGATCATTTTTAAAGGTGCACTATGTATCTTTTCTTGGAGAAGAGCCTCTTGCTTTTCTATGCTGAGTTTCTATGTTTTTGCTTTGACTAGAATCTTCCACAATATGGCATTAAACAAAAAATATCTCCCTCCCTTATGTGAGAATAAAACTATGGATATATATTCTTGGACAGCTAGCTCTAAAATGGTAACAAATCCCTTGTTTTCCATACTTAAATATTAAGATGAATTATTAATTTTAGGAAATCTCTGAAGCAATAATGGTACCATGTCAAGGCTTTGATTTCTGCTGTAAGTCAATAACTGACTGCTTTAGCCTTTAATTTTCAGAGCTTTTGAAAAATTCATAGGACAGAAAATGGCAGTGGATCAATACTAAGTTAACTTTTGGCTCAACCCTCACAACAAATCTAAAAACAGATTATAGCTGCCAGTGGAACATAGTGAATGTCCATCAAAGGACTCCGCTGTGACACGAATACTCAATATAAAGTTCATTTCATATTACAGAAAGTTTTGAGCAAATACTAAACAGCAACAAAGGCTTTTTCTGTAGCCCTTCTGGATGCAGTGTTTTCTCCTGGGGCAGTGTTCATAATAATGTGCTCTGAACTGTTCACTGAGGCGAGAGAATGGCACAGTGGGGCAGATGTGGACGTGTTCAAACAGTCCTGTGCTGCTGCTCCATGGATATCTGAGCAGGCGTTTATATGTGTAGGCACGTATATGCAAGTACTCACCTATAGGTATTCTAAAGACATGTTATACAGTTTACTCTAGGGGACGTTTGTGTGGCTATTAATATGTTGAGTCATATATTGTTCATATTGTCCTTGCTCGTGCTGTGATACAAACAGGAAGCAGTTGTTGGGCTTAAATCTCTGTACTTTTGCATTGTTGTTGTTGTTGTTGTTTTCTTCAAAATGCAATCTGCTCTTCAGATTAAACGAATGAAAATAAACTTGCTTAGATTTTAGAATAACCCATTAGAATGTGTCTTGCGTCTGTGGTATGAACAGCTCTGTGAGAATGGTTTAATACTGTGAAACGTTTTGGGCCAACATTGACCAGTAAAACTGCCTTACTACATCAATTTATAGACCATAATGGAATACAACTAAACCAGATTTTAATATTGTCGCCAATATCCAATATCAGTATCATATTGGTGCATCTCTAGACTAAACCACTTTGATATTCGATATAAAGACCAGATACAGAACATTTATGCTTGATATTCGCTCAAAGCTAGGATACAAAGAAAAAATATTATATATTTTGTCATTACTTTGAAGTACAGTACATCAATACAGGGCATGAGAATGACTAATTATGGTTCCTAATGGGGCACGAAGATGAAAGGGGAAATGGCGCTTTCGTTATAGTGACTTGGGGCTCAGTGAATAATCTGAGACTGCAGGAAAAGTATATGCATGTTTCACCAACAACTTTGCACCTCCTTAGAGCTGTTTCTCTCAAAAGAATCAGACTTCGACAGCCCTATAGTACTAAGTCAAAAACAGTTACTATAAATCTCATAAAAGGTCATATCTCCTCTCTTTGTGTTGATATGTTTGTTCACGAACACCATGGAGGAGTGATCTATTAACATGGCCTTTGTCCTTTGCTGAAAAACAACATGCACACTGCACACCAATGCACACAACACAAACGCCCATACATCATCACGAGGAAGGAGAGTGTCCCCTTTGCCATTGAGAGCACCAGACTATGGTGAAACTATATTTAGGGCACTCATAGAGGGAATGTAAAAACTGAAAGAATAAAATATAATGTAAGAGAGGTGTGAGATAATATGCTGTTTGTGGCCTTCCCTCTGGCAGTTCAACCTGATGTCTGATCATGTCTAATCAAAATCCTGAGGTGTTATTATCTGGCTCTGCTTCTTTAAAACACCACCATGTCCTGTGGAGGATGAGCAGTCCTCACTTCATTGTATAATCCTCTCAACTCCATCCAGCAGAATTTACAAACACTTAAGGCCTAATCTGCTCTTCATGGCTTTGAGAAAGAAACACCCTTGACTGGTTTCACAACTTGGCCTTTGTGCTATTGTACAGAAGAGTTAACCAAAAGAAAGTCATTGTAAGTCATTGTGAGCTTTAAACCATCCCTGAAGTTGTGTTTCGTCTCATTCACACATATTTGAGTATTTTTAGTATAACTGTGTCTACATCTCCACATCTCAAAAAGTCACAAAGTGGTCATTTTCAAGTGAACATCTTTTACCTCTTGTTCAGTAGAGATGAGCAATTCCAGGGCTGAAATCATCCAAATGATTCTAGTGAAGGTGTATGGAGTTTAAAAAGACAGTGGAGCACTTCCTGTATGACCACATGACATCACAAGGACTTTTTTCATTTTTAGAAAAGAACACAGCCTAAATATGCAGGGTTTGTGCGTTAAACGTGTGACTGGGACCAGTACATACAGTAATTTCTTCAAAGAAATATATACTAAAGAATAGGTAAAGCAATAAGATCTCATTGCACTTTAACTATCTATCTGTGTATTATGGACACACTATTGATGCTGTTGACTTTTATTTTGTTTAGTTTTTTTTCAACCAGCAAATACAAATCAATGTACCATAAGATGCTACAGGCCTTGCTGTTCATTTCTTTTTTCGACCCTGTTTCAAAGTCTAGGGACTGACATTTTGAGTTAGCTCTTGCTTCCAAGCAGGCACTTTCCAGTCAA
>KN510589.1:35458-56213 GCA_000787155.1 Scartelaos histophorus
GTGGTGATGTACTAGCAGTAAGAGATGTGTCAAGATAAAAGTTGGCAAACATGGGAATCTGAGTTTAATCCAACTTTCACATATAAATACTAAACAATACAAAATGTTTAGCTGACTCAGTCACTCATTAATTTCTGTTGTTGTCCCATATGAATCTTTATAATCTAAATAAAATGAATAGTCTACTAATACAAAGTTTGGTCAATTAAGACTTTTTTCTCCAGCAGAGAGCGGAGAGTGGAGACTGTGCATTTCTGTCAGGTTTTAATTAGCATAGTAGGTTATTATATGATACATTTATTGTACTTTGATTTGTCACCATTTGTCAAATGAAGCATTTAATTGTAATTGTGTATACATGCAATTCTTACATGTCCTAAAGTCCTATATACTAAAACATTAAAATAAGCATACTTTTTCTACAAAGTAATTTATTATGTGCATGTCATAATGCATTGGATAGGCCATTTCTCCCCCACATGGATTTGGTTATGTAGAAAATCTTTTTAAGATCAGGAAAGGCGGAAAAACAAACATTATCATAAACTGTGCTGTAACTTGCAGTTCAGAGAATCGCATGTCTAATTAGTTAGCTCCACTCACTGCCTTTGTTTCCACATGAGCACACAGCAGTTTTCCACAGCGATCATGCTAAACCAATCAAACTGATTATTCACCAAAATCTAGGCCATGTCTAATCAGCACAGCCCACTATGATTGGATCATTACTGAAGCATGTGGAGATATCCATCTCTCTGTCAAAGGCACATTAGTCCATCAGTGTTCGGGACAGCCACAGTCCTGCCGCCAGCTCCCGACTCCTCTCTGTCAGTTTCCACTCAGCCTGATAACGTAACTCCTGCTTTTCCTCTCCGCAGTCTATGAGCTCCACTGTCAAACACATGTCTCTCTCCAGGATCATTGAAGCTAACAGCATATTTGACACCTGCCTGTCTCGAGGTAACCTCGGGGAGGAGCGGGACACCCCCCAGCGGGACAGAGGACCTCTTTTAACATCTCTGCTCTTTGCTTCCTCTTCCTCCTTTTTTACCAATGTCACATTGATGTCTTCTGATGAAGTGGAAACAGGAGAGGAACTATGATTGGCTGAATCCAAACTGTCACTTGAGAATGACTTCTGTGATTGGTCACAGCCCTTTTGGTAGGCCAGCCTCCCGTTAATTCTGTCTAGTCGGTTGAGAGATAAACATGGAGGCCATCTGATGGACAGACACCTGGTGACGGCAAGCCAGAGATCCTGAGGCCTGAACAGCCCTGGTCTGTGGGGCTGTGTCTCACATCCCTCCTGTCCCTGGGAACAGATCTGTACTGCAGGCTGCAGTTCGGGGACTGAAGCTGAGCTGGAGCTCTGTGGTGCTTGGGTTTGGACTCCTCTCTGTGGTGGTTGGGTTTGGACTCCTCTTTGTGACTGGGCTTGGGTTTGCGCTTCTCTCTGTGACTGGGTTTGAGGGTCCGGGTCCTCTTCAAAGCTGAAAGAGCAGTTAAAGCCCTGGCTCCTCTTCATCTGCCTCTCTGACAGCTCACCAGAGCTGGACCACGTTTCCTCAGCACTTGATCCGTGTGGTGATGAGTCCTTCGAGTCCTCTTCATCTGGTCGCGGGTTCTCCTCTGAATCAGTGGAACTGCTTACCCTTTGGCCTTCGTTCATACTTCTAAAAGCATTGTAATAATCATAGCATCATAAACATACCTAAACACTTCTAGACTAACTCCTCGTGTGCTTGGCCCGTCCATAGTGTTGTGCTCCGAGTGGCACAGTGCTGCAGCGTTGGGCAGTGATGGCGCTGTGATGTCATGCAAACATGCTCACATAAACAAATGCTGCGTGGCGATGTGTTCACGCTCCAGTCCAGTCAGCGGTGACTTGCCTCAAAGGGAAGTGATGTCACAACGCATGATGTCATAGCTCACTGGAGTCTGCTCAAGCGCTGTGTTTGTGTAATAGCTCAGATGGGCAGATGCCCTACCCCCAAATATGGCCTAGATATGCATTAGAGGGGCCTTAATGTGTGCAAATGGCTTATTTTATTATTATATTCTATTCTATTATATATTAATGTGCTTTTGAAATCAAAGGTTTGTATTAAAATACCTTATAATAAGGTATGAATACCCTGAGACTTTAGTTGTTATAAAATGTATACAATTCCAACTAGTACTGAAGGCTTTTGTATCAAGATAAACAATTGGGAAGCAAAACATTTCTATTGATTATCACAAAATAGTTTTATATCCTAAATACCATACAATTGTACAACCCTGTGTGTGTTCAGAGTGTTTCTCCACTGTACCTGATGCACATGATGTCCATTAAATATATGTGGCACAGTCACTCTGTCTCATGGTCCATTGGTCTTCCCGCTCCCACGTCAACAGTGCATGTTCGGTCACTCAGCACTCTCCCAGGATGCCATTTATGGACATCCAGCTGCACAGAGGAACATGACTTTTAGTTTGTTCTTTGTTACATCACTTCAGACCAAAAGGACACAGGCTACTCCACTCAGCAGGCTGCAGAGCACACACACAGTACAGTCAGTGAACAGTAGTTGTATATACCACATACACAAGGGAACACAGCAGCTCTAAAACACAACAAAACTTAACACAAATCAGTAACAAACTACAGGGGAAAACAACATCACCTGTTTTTCTGCAACAATATGACAACAACAAATGTCTCTGGAAATATTACCTTTTCAGCCATTCTCAATTTATTATTTAATATTTACATTTTTTAAACTTCAACATTTTTGTCTAAATTCCCTTACTACAGTAGGCCTATTTTAACTTAAACTATTAGGTGATCATAATTGCCCTCAGTAGTTGATAACTCCCCCTCTTGGTGTTGTATATTACTATGGGTCATACCTTATTGAATGACTGAGGATGAGCACAAACCTTATCAAGGTGCACAAGCCATAAGTGTAAAATGTCCTGATGAATACTCGGCTGAGCTTCATGGCCCTCTCTCCTCTCTGTGGGTGAAGACATCTGCACTAGAGCCAGATCAGGCATCTTGCAGAACCCTAGAACTGAATAATGCAATGAGTTATTTATCTGCAGTGGGAGAGATTCTCTTTAATATGAATATCTGAAAGGGTTGAGTATTCTGAGTAAATCACCAATGGTTATAAAACTAATTTACTCAACTGACACTATTTGGTTGACAAAGATACTGCCATAGCACAATATAGGGCTTCTATACTTTGTTATTTTTGTGCTCTTAACGCATTCCCCCTGGCTGCTCATCCCCTGATAAGCAAGCATCCATAATTTGGTATGTGTAAGAACTACACATTTCTGGCATAAAACTGAATTGATGCATGGGAAAAAGTCTAATATTATGAATTTATACAAACTACCTACTACTAGGCCTATTTTAATTCACACAATCTCCTATATATTTTAAATGCAGACAATATATAGATGCACTTTATGGAGAAACTGACATGAAATATTAATAAGAGTTGGAGAGGAAGCATTAGCAGAGCGGAAGGCCTTCCTTTTATCTATTTTGGAGAGAATCTACATATATTATTCACAACAGCGAGCCAGAGAGGTGCCATTAACTGGGACCAGGATACTCGATAAAATGTTTTGTTCAGCGGGAGCAGATGAGTTCAACAGCACTTTCTGACATGTGCGTTATAAAGCCAGACGGGGGCGCACTGATCCACTCTCTAAACCACTGCTGGGAACTCCGCACGCAGGAAGACTTGTGATTGGTCCAGTTTTTGTGAACGCGTTTCCCATTGGCCAGCACCAAGTGGGCGGGCGCGGTGGCGGATTCTCATTGATATAGCCTACAGCTGGTGGCCCCCGACTACAAGCTTGCCACACGGAGAGAGAGAAAGGTCTGAGAAAGTGACAGAGGATTCATGTAGGAGACTATTCGAGGAGGACAGAGGACAGGTTTGATCGTTCTGAAGAGTGGCACACCAAAGAAATAGACAGGCCAAAATGCTCTGCCACGTTACTCGTCCGGATTCAGTGGTGATGGAAGTGGAAGTTGATGCGAAGGCGAACGGAGAAGACTGTCTGAATAAGGTAAGACACAACCCGCTGCGCCGCTTTAAATGTGTTATTTTGTTGCAGCTTAATTGCAGTATAATTAATCGCAGAATTAGTCTTGTGTTACGTCTAATCGAACTAAAACAAAAAACAAATAACTGCAAAAAAAAAAAAACTTCCTCGAACGCTTTGTTTTAGTTGGGCTATTTTTGCATAAGCATAAAACATTTTAAAGTTCTGCAGTTTAGAAGCTAATTTAACTCTTTCCATTATGAACTAGGCTGTAAAGTTGTATTTCAGTTTATCATGTAGATTAACCCGTTTTTACGAGGAGACATAATGTCCCGTCTCCAAGTGCGCGCTTCTGCATCTTATTTATTAAAAAATGAATTTACGTATAAGTACTGCAAATATCTGACCTAATCTTTTCTCGTGATGGGACATAGTTTTTATTCTCTGGAGAATCGCTTCTTTTTCCTACCTGCACGGTTTAGTCATGGGCATATGCTCTCATGGGTTACTCCAGTTCATTCTTCTTGGTGAAGTGTGAGGGGAAAACGTGCACACGCGTGAGGCAGTACTGAAACTTCCTCTTTCTGATCAGTTGCCAAGAGTTGTTTTCATCCAACTGTAAATCCACTTTGTATGCATGGCTTATTTCCAAACTTGCCCAGGGTATGAATGGGTTTTTCATCCCTATCATGCCGCTGCAGATTCCCGTAGCAGACGTTCAGCACCAGCCCTTACGTAATAAGTCCTGAGCCGGGCGCTGAGGAGGGGGCGTGGGAGAGCTGAACCCCCTTTACCCCCTTCATTGAGGCTCAAAGTCCGCTTCCAGTGGGAGATTATTGACGGGGCTCTATCAGCATGTGAACGGGACTTAGAGGGATTCCAGGGGTACAAAGTGCTTTAGACTGTACTGAACCTCAGCTACAAATGATCTGTGCAAGCAGACACTGGGTCAATGTCACTTACCTGCTTCAAGTTATGTAACAGTCTTCATCAGTTGGCTACTCTGAAGAAAATGGTTAATTGCACCGCCTTAAATAAATAATTGGGAAAAGACATTCATTGCCAATAGACAAAGTGTTCCCCATCACATTCCATCATCAAACTCTTCTGCCCTTTTGTCCAGGTTTGCAGAAAGTTGGGCATAATTGAAGCGGACTATTTCGGGCTGCAGTTCACTGGCAGCAAGGGCGAGAACCTGTGGCTAAATCTGAGAAATCGCATCTGTCAGCAAATGGACAACGTGACGCCGTGTCGACTCCGGCTCCGAGTCAAGTTTTTTGTAGAACCCCATCTCATCCTCCAGGAGCAGACGCGGTAGGTTTACAATTCAACCAGGTGCCCAGTCAACGTCTGTAAACTGACTCTACAAACCATTCCCACTGCTAGGCCTGTCAGGATAGCAAATTTTTAAGTGTGGTGTATTGTCGAACTAAATATAGATTATAAACGGTAATACTGAAACTAGACAATAAGCAGAATTATTCACAAAAACTATTCTAATTGCACAATATTGTTACATAATATGAACAATAATATGAACTGACAGACTGCAACTCATTAACTCGTTAGTTTGTATCAATAATGACTAATAAAAGTTCATAATTCAGCCTTATACAGCTCAAATCTCAATCTTTTGTACAGAAAAATTTCCCAGTAGAATGAAAAAAAGTCCCTACAATAAATGCTAACCTTCAAAAATTATTGTTCCATTCAACATATATTGAACAAGAAGTTGATCTGGTAATCATCATGACAGGAATACCCACTGCCAGAGAAAAATACTGACATTTTAGTGGGATGTGGAACGCAGCAGAAAGCACGTGTTGGAGGACAACAAAGCCATAGTTTGCCAGGGCCTAATCTCATCACTTTGTTCCTGGTTGAGCAGATATGCCCTTTAGTAACCTCGGCGGCAGCTTCTTCCGGGGTTACTATAGGTCGTTCTGCACAGAAACACCAAGCAGGAAATGCGATCTAGCTGCTCTGAGCCTATGTGCTCTTTGTGGCTCTCCCTGGGGACTTGAGTGCCACATCCAGGACCTCTGTCACTGCCCCATTCAACTCGAAATAATGCCTGTTGTGCTTTTTGTTTCAACTGTGAGACATTTTCACTTGGCAGAAAAGATTCAGACAGCCTGGTTTTGCATGTTGTGTCATACATGTGCTGTTTTTCATATAGTTTTCCATTTGCATACAGTTCTGTGCAAAAGTCTTACAAGTTAGGTAATGATCAAAGTAAGGAGTATTATTGGACTGAAACTCGTTGATCTGCCAAAAAACCTTCAGTTTTAAATATGTGTCTAAAATGTAAATGGATTCTCAAGTTTTTAGAGTGCTGAACTAATTCCAGTTGTTGTTCTTTTGCAATAGACTTTTGTACTGTACAATCTTTTTGTGGAGTATGAGTAACATTTTATCTTGCGGCTCCTGATTATAAAATGGAGACGTTGCAAATATGTGAAGATGTTGCAAGTATGTATTTTCCTCTCGACCACTTGTCTATTAATAGCATTCTCCATCTTCGCTTGTAGAATATGATTATTTTATATAATGTACTCACATCAGATGGTACAACATGTGCCTAGAGAGAAATACAATAGTCTTTTACTTCCTCATTCAAGTCCTTAAACTAACCCAGATGGTCTGACACAACACTTCCTGGCATTGCTCTGTTGTGTTCATGAACAGTTTGAGTTGAGTTGAGTCAATACATCTTTTTAATTAACTGTCGTTTCTGAGACTTCCCTCAGTCGCTGGTCCATATTTTACCACTAGTGTGAAGGAAAAGTGAAAGGTTGTGGGGGTGTCATAGAGGAGGGCACTTAGCTGCATGACGTCCCAGAGATTAGCAGGGGCTATCAGCAGATGGCAGGCAGCAGACCTGTGCTGGAAGGGCGGGGGTCACTGGGATCTTAAAATAAAGTTAAATAAAGGTGAGATAAAGATGTAACATGTTGCAGAAGGGTAAACTAGGAGGCTTTTAAAAACTAGTTAAAACAACATCAAGTAAACAAAGTGTTTAGATCATTTGCTCTCACTTGTAGGTCAGAAAAGCTTCTGTAGGGTGCACATTAGTTTGTTTATAAATTGTTCATTGAATTCTTGACTTGAGGTTTTCATTTACTAGTATTGTAATGAGGACCAAACAGGCAGAGGGTCCTCTTTCTCTCACTGCACGAGCTGTTACCTTTGACCTAGTTTAGGGCCCACTGCCTCAGAGAGGCTTATTCACGCTCACACTAGCACTCACGCTTCTTGTTTTGTTTTCTTGTTTTGTTATGTCTTTGCACTGGACAGATTTACATTTTCTCAGATTAAATCCATCAGATGATTGATGTTTGATGTCTGCTCTTAAATCTTAGTTCTCATCTCCACCCAGTTGTTCCCGGCACATTTAATTCACGTGTAACACGTTCTCATTGTATCTAACCCATATGTTTGACTTGGCAACTGGTGCAAGTTGGAACAAATCTTAGAGCAGAATATGGAACACGCAGAGCAGTGGGTGGGCCTATACATGAATTACATAACACCACCACTGGACTCGGAGCGCCTTACGTAAGGGGTGCCACGTAACCCCGGGTCACCATTTGTTCACACATATATGGAGATTATTCTGTACACTGTCTGCTTTATAAACCCAGCACTGACATTTACTTTTGTTTTAAAACGAGTTAGCCAGGCTGATTAAAATATCCAATTGGTATTCGTTAGCACGCCTGTCATGTTCTTATTTGTTCTTTTCTGTTTTCATAGAAAAACACAGGGGAAGTATCACCCAGTGGCTCCAACAACAGCCAGTTATCCGCATCATTAGGCCCATTTGCTGTGTTAAATATGTGAATGTTTCCCGTCATTAGTTTCACTGTTTAACATTCTCATCAGGACAGAGCTGTACACTCCCAGGGCAGCACTATCAACCAGGCTTCATCAGGGGTCCCTCTCATTAACCCTTTGGGGCACAACTCGCTCTTTATTCTCCCACTTCAAATTCCAATTGCCTTTACTCTAAAAGAACAGCCCCCTTTATATTCTCTTAATCCTTGTGTTAAACCATTTCTGGTCTCTGTGCATCCTCACTATTTCATAAAAATTCATGATGACTTCATTCAGATGGGGAAGCTTGACAGAAAAGTGGCACTGAACAGGCAGACCAGTATTGGGTTGAGATACTTCAAGCTCTCAGTTCTCATCAGTGCTTAATTACTGTCCTGACACTCACTCTCTTGCCTCTGTCTTGTGCAGTTACAAGGAGACTTACTCCTGCTGGTTTTAAGTAATTGAGACAAATCTTTTAGTGGATGTGTTGAGAGTGCCTGGACACTGCAGCACAATAATGACTTGTCCACCACTACACTGGACATCTATTACTAATGGACCTGTGTGCAGCACACACATGTTTGGAAACAAATCTGTCATTGTCATAAATTAGTATTTTGACAGATTTAATTAGTCTTGTCTTTAAACAAGCTGCTCTCCTCTATGTTAAACTTAAATGTTGCCATCCAATTGCAAATCCAAGAAATTCTAGACCACCTACAAATCCCCACATCAGGCAGGTCTATGCTCATTGTTCTTTGGGCATTTTGCTCCTGCAAAATACCGTTGCTATTTTGGGTTTTGCTTAAATTGCCGTTTTATGACTTCGTACAGAACACAACACCACAAAACCAGACACTTTGCATACAATTGCTGCTTTTTTTTCATCAGCACAAAGCTGAGTTGCAAGTAATCACCTATTAACACCATAGCATCTTTCTTTGTAACAAGTTTCAGGTTATACAACTTGTATGTAGTAGTGATGTAAATTCTATCATGCATATCCTTAAGAAAATACTGTGGGGGTTACTATAGAGCATTGACTGAGAATAACCTCCCACCACTGCTTCAAGAAAGAGTTATTTGACTAGCTTACAGACCACATTGTTCAGAGCGGAGGCCAAACTCCTCTGCTGATTGGTTAGAGCAAGCAACAGTCTCTAGGCCGAGGCATTGAGTTTCAGTTTGCAAGGGACTTTTTGTTCCTTTTAGCAGTGGCCTAGTTGACAACTTCTCTCTTAAAGGAAAAAAAAAATACCACTGCAAGAGACTGTCACAATACGTTTTTATAGATGGGTGGAAGTTCAGTGCACTTGATGACTTTATTGTTACTGGCAATAACTTATTTTATACAGTGTCATTAAAGCGTTTATGGAAAATTTACTAAAAACTGAAATTAAGAAATTGCTAGAAATGTTATATTCTTTCCTCTGTTTTGGTTATTTATTGTTCTTTGTTGCAAGGGAAACACTAGGGAAAAGTTTGATCTTATTGGGAAGAGGGAGAAAAAGTCAAATTTCAAAATTTGGCTAAGTTATCTGTCTCGATTAGTAATGGTCTATTTTTAGACTTTTCTCTGAGCCCAGGCTTGCTTTAATTGAATTACTTGAAGCAGACTGACATTCCTGGACCTGACCCTTCTCTGGCTCTCCTCTCTTTGTTCTACCCCTGAATGACTGACATAAACAACTTATATTATGACGGCCTCTTCAGTCTTTATTGATCAGTAAATGTGTGAAGGACAAGAAGAGAGGAATTCTAAACAGAGTAAAATAGGCCAAGATGCTTTAGTTGTGGCTGATACTCCTGGATTGCAGCATGTGACTCACATGTGGGTCAGGAAAATAGAGACTAGAGACCTTGAAGGGCACACTGAAATGTGTGTGGGTATAATTTTTATCTTACCCACAAATTTCAGCTTTCAGCTATGCTATACTGATATGCTAATGATAAATAAACAAGGTTAATCTACCTTTTTTATTTTTTACAATAAATATTAAGCAATGTCAGTATTGGGACATTGACAAACACATTCATGTTTATTAATCTTTTTCATTATTGTGAAACTTTGCCATTTTTGTCCAAATTGATTTTTTTAAATTATATTTTTCACAAAAATTCCAGAGTTACTGTTCTCATGATTTTAAAAATGAAGAAATAAATTAATTTAATACAATGCTGTGCTTGTGAAGATGTACATGACTATATTATTAAAAGTAATTACTGATAAATTGCAATATATTGCTTTGTTTTAGAATTGGGATGTATCATATTGTGATACGTATCGTATCTCCAGACTCATGGCAATGCACAGCCCTACAATGCTGACAGGTGAGGGGGAGCAGCTGTCTAGTAAAACTTTAACAGGGGTCCTGGTTTAAACAGTTGCTTTTGTGAGAGGCAGCTGTGTTCGTCATTTCACATCTCTGCATCTCCAGCCCATGAACTCTAATAACCCCTGTCAGCGCTAACCTGTTCCACTGCACATTCTAATGGGTGTTTTCGTTCAGAGGCTGAAGCTCTGTCTTAAGTATGTTTAATGACAACGGCCAAGATACTGTTGCCTATATTTTCACTGTATGTACAAGCCAGACATCATTATTGGAATATAAAATAAAACCTGATTTAGTGATTTTATTTAATTCTTTTAGCAAGATCATATTTCAAGCATTTATTGATTTTCTGTGTTTTTTTTTCTCTATTGCTATATATTAATCCTAATGAAATTCTAAAGAACTGATTTGCGTTTTCAACGTAAAATTGAATGGGATTGGCAGAGAGGTTAATAATTGTGTCAAGGCTTAATTAAATCCGTGTTAATTGGTAAACTGGAGTAACCTCCCGTGCCCTACAGTAACCCTGCTCACTCGCCCTGTAGTTACCTAGCATTTGAGTCAGCCCTATTGTTTGCATCAGGCAGGTATCTAACAGCACGGCCGCATCACATGACTCCTGCTGAGCCTGACACAATGGAGCGGCCGTGTGTGCGTGCTGGCTCATCGGAGGGAACGGGGATGTTAACACCATATCAAAGCGCTGTTTGTTATGCCTGGGGCCAGTCAGTTGTTATGGTCCAGAGCTTTGTTGGGGTGGAGATCGTGTGCCTCACAGCTGCACATTTCTGCTTCTGTTGATCATTTTTGGAGGTGTTTTGAGTGTGCGTTTGGACAGTTGCTCTCCCATAGGACATCCCACTAAGAAGCAGCATAATATTGTGTATGGTGGAAAATCTTCAACCAGTAAAAATATGTTACATCCAGGAGTTCAGAGTTCCTGCTCTTCATCCAGTCCAGAATTGACAGTTTGTCCCCATCAGTAGTAATGTCCAATTAGACTGACATCGCATCTAAATAGAAGGTTTCTCCTGCAGTGATGCTTCAAATGAAACCATTGCCTCTTGTGAGTTCTTTGTTAAAAGGAAATAACAAGCCAAGATTCAGTCTGCCTTTCAGTCTGGCACATCAGGGTGCGGCAAGCCAAAATATTCACTGTAAAAATCCAGGCTGGAACCTTTTGGGCTGTACCAAAAACACTGTGTGAAATCGTATCCGACTGTTGTTTTGGTTGGAGGAAAAACAGGCTGAAAACATGGGACAGAAGAAAGCTAACAAACGGGTTTATAACTACAGTAACAAGTAGCTCTTCAATCGTCTTAGGTTAGTGGGCCAGAGGTCATCCCACTGAAGGATCTGCCGGGGTTACTACAGTTCATCTGGGTTTGAGATGGAAAGAAGATGGGGGTTATTTACCCTGTTTGTCAACTTCTCCTATCTCTCCTACCTCTTATCTCTGGGACAAACAAAGAAAAGGACATTTGTGCTTTATTTGTGTTGGTTGTAAACATTTGTATTTATTCACTCAGATTCTTTTGGTATTTTGTATTCATGTATTTTGTTTTTTTCCCCTGTGTGCATTTATTTGATGCCAGATGTCATTCCTGACACAGGCCTTGCGAGTTTGTCATGACTGGCTTCAAAATGTGTTATTGTTTTTTTGGTTTTTTTTGCACCAGTCTCTGATACATTTGACCTTTTTGAGTGCTATAAAATATTGTGCTCTGGTCGTCTGACACTGTCTATAATGGCTGACTTAGTCTTCACGAATCGTGTTGTTTCTGCTTCTTCCTGACCAGCTGTCTCCTCTTTCCACAGGCACCTCTTCTTCATGCATGTGAAGGAGGACCTCCACAACGGTCACCTGCGAATGGGCTCTGACCAGGCGGTGGAGCTGAGTGCACTTCTTGCTCAGGCTGAGTTTGGGGACTATAACCAGAACACGGCGCAGTACTGGTACTCGGAGCTGTGTGGAGAGGAGCCCATCCAGGACACTATCGACAGGTACAGTCTAAGTCATAACTGATTTGCTACTGATACACTAGGGTTGGGCAAGTCCGCTCAAATTTTCTGAACGAAATCATGCCAGGTTATTTTCTCCAAAAGTATGAACTCTGTTTCAAACCACATGCTTCTTCGGACAGAGGATTGGCTGTAGACCCTCCTAATTAAAAAGCATATAATTGGAATAAATTGAAACTTGATCTTAACAAAAAGTCATTGCACAGCGCACATTACTACTCATTTAGGTCAGTAAATCATTTTTATTAGGTCAATAAATTGTTTTTATTGCAAGTCCATTTCACTTGTACATTTTTTACATAATCAAATAAAATATTAACTAATCGTAACACCAGTACTTCTTAATGGCACAGCCTGTCTGTCTGTTGCTGCACTAGGGGTTAACCTTATGCAATGCTCCTATTATTACATTATCAGAACGACCCGCTGACCTGTTTTACGTCAGCTCTGTTCTCCCAGGAGTCATTAGTCGAGTCTATAAAGATGGACTGATAAGTAAATAAAAGCTGTTCTGAAGTAACAAGCCAAGGATGAAGACGGATTTCCATTATGGAGTGTGTTTGTGTCAAATGAATGGAGAGGAAACTGTAACCACGTGCCATGTATTCAGATAATTATCTGTGTAAACAAATGTGCCATCGTAATGAGTGCAGTATTTAAACAGAGAAGCCATTATTGGACCGTAGTCAGCCACAGTCTCAGCTCCACCTTTACAAGCTGGGAACTGATCCAAGATTTACAGATCTCATTCTTGTTTTTCTTTTGTAATACGTATATTGCACAACACCAGTGGAGTTTATGTATTCCCACAAAGCCTGTTCAGTGACAACAACAATATTCACTTCAAGGCATCAAAACACAATGCTATGCTGATACTGTATTTCAGATTTTTTTCTAGAATGTAGAATGGTCTAATCTGGAGTAAAGTAACCTAGAATGTAACGTGACTCTGCCCTTTGTGTGTGCAGTATTGTGAGCAGACACAAAGGCCTGGAGGGGCTGAGCCAGGCATCGGTGGAGTACCAGGCTCTGCAACTCATCTCCTCCCTGGAGCATTATGGCGTGGAGTGGCACTGGGCCCGGGACGCTAATGGGCAGAGGATGGCCATAGGGGTCGGGCCTGAGGGCATCGCCATCTGCAAAGAGGACTTCACCTTAGAGAACAGGTACTGCACTGGAGTTACTGGATGTAGTATTGAGCTTTTACTGTACAAAAAAAAATACATAATTTAAAGGTACACCTGTAAGCTTTTCTGGTAGAGGGTCCATACTGGTTAGCTCCAGGGAGCAAAACAATTTTACAATCCTGGCTCAAAACAATAATTTAGGTCATTTTTTTACTCAATATTGTACATTCCATAAATGATCTATCAAGGTTTCATGTATAACTAAAATGCATCTCTCCTCTCCTAGAATAAGCTACCCCCTCATCCAGATTGCCACACAGTCGGGGAAAAGTGTTTATCTGACCGTTACCAAGGATACCAGCGACAGCATGGTGCTCCTGTTCAAACTGATCAGCAACAGAGCGGCCAGCGGACTGTACAGGGCCATAACAGAGACGCATGCCTTTTACAGGTGAGGTCAGGGCTCCAGTAGCCACGTATCTGCTGTAATCATTGACTAGTATGTCCTGAATATGAACAGTGACAGTAAATGATTGTTTCACCCAACGCTTTATAAAGTAGGTTACCATGAAAAAAAAACTGTTTATAACAAGTTCTGCCATTTTACGACACAAAAGACAGAAACAAAACAGGCCCGTAACCTGAGTGCATTGAAAAATACAGTGACATACTTTAGTTGGGACAATTCAAAAGGCTGAGCTCTGAAATTGCTTCAGTGACAATGGAGCGAGGTACAAAAGATAGGCTGGCCTTTTGTTTTAAGTCTTTTAGCTGGGTGTTTGCAGATTTATGTATGCTGAGTTTTGTTTCTTGTTTTTAAAAGTATCTTTATGATCTTCTTTTAAAGGTGTGACACAGTAACCAATGCTGTCATGATGCAGTACAGCAGAGATTTTAAGGGACATCTTGCCTCACTTTTCCTTAATGAAAACATCAACTTGGGCAAGAAATATGTTTTTGACATTCGTCGCACTGCCAAGGAAGTGTACGACCACGCCCGGCGGACGCTGTATAACTCGGGCGTAGTGGACTTGGTGTCCCGTGACAACAGTGGGGAGCGCTCTTCACCCTCACGATCTCCGAGCCGGGACCACCAGCTGGAGGAGAGTCTGGACTGTGGCAGCTGCCAGCAGAGCCGCGAGCTCCAGGAGAGGCTGCAGAAGCTCCGGGAGGCCCTGCTCTGCATGCTCTGCTGTGAGGAGGAGATTGACACCGCATTCTGCCCCTGTGGACATATGGTGTGCTGCCAGACGTGTGCCAGCCAGCTCCAGGTGAGCAGCCTAGATCATCTAAAGAAACTTTACCAAATCTGTGCATTTATGAGTACAAGAGCAATTGCCTTATAAATCATCAAAGCTGCAGATGTTTTGTGCTTCTCATCAGCTCTTTACAGCACCCAGAGCTGTGCTGAAACTCTGTTGGCCTCACTGGCCTCTCTTAATCAGCTAAATGAGCTCCATCTTTGAACAGATGGTGCAAGTGTTATTAAGGGATTATGGCAGCCAGCACATCCTGCCCCATCACTGAAAAAAACGTGACTTGGCTAATAGTCGCTAATGAAGTTTGGAGAAACATTTTGATTTACACTTTTCCTCTGACCTTCACTCATAATGTCAGCGATCACTAATCTCTGCTGTGTCAGTCAGGACCAAGAGGCCAAGTCACAGTAGAACAGTCCAGTACTGTTTCAGTACTTTTCTGCTCAGATATATTAGTTTTTGTAGCTTGTGTTTTCTTGTCCAGTGATTAAAATGCCCATGGTCTTTGTCCACAGTTGTGTCCTGTGTGCCGGTCAGATGTGGAGCACGTGCAGCATGTGTACCTGCCCACATGCACCAGTCTGCTCAGCCTCACCCTGACAGACAACCACCAACACCGCAACAACATCCCAGCTCCAATCTGCAGAGACATGGCCTCTCCTCACAGTTGCCCTGACTATGAGCACAAGATCTTCCACATGTGAAGAGCTCCCCTCATGTCACTGTGGCACTTAAAGACTATGGACATTTACAGTGACTCAACCACTCCACCTGCTCCTGTGCGCTTCTCTGTTCAAGATGTTGTCAAATTTACAATTTTTTAAACACTTCTCTGCTGCAGTTAGATTTTAAATTAGTTTCTTATATTTTGTTAAGTTATTGTATCAGTTGACCTGATCAGTTTTGTTTTTGCTCTATATCAGGCCCATGGCCACACAACTCCTATATTTTATACTGTACATATCCTTTATCACTTTTAATGCTGCCATTTTAAAGCTCATCACAACTGCATTTTACCATTTGTCTAGTGAGATGCTTTTTATATTTAATTTCTTATGTGTCATCTTGTTCCGCATTTCCATGCCAATGAGGGGGTATTCAAAGGGAGCAGCTCTGCCTGTGTGGTGCACTGCATACTAATGACACTCACTGAAATATGGTCCAGGGCTGTGACCCGGAGGTCTCAAAGGGTCTTTGTACCGATACAACTGTGACCATAAAGCCAAACCAGTATGTGGCTTACACTCCACTTCAAATCAAAGACTACTGTCTGGATCTTACCAACAGAAAAGTTTAGAAATAAGTGACCATGATTGTTGTAAAATGGGTCTTGGTCATGCAGTGGCTGTCTTCTTTGTAAACCTCCAGTTATTCCTCTCTGGGGTGTACTCGTGAGTTGTTTGGATAATTGAAAGGGTACTAGGAGATCTATCTGTGCAATACTGATTTTGAAAAGCTTTTCATTTTGTTTTATTTAATTTCAAAAACTATATTTAAAAAAAAAGACATTGTCACTTTATCAAGGAAGTTTTCCCTGTGTCTGTAGGAGTTTGCCTTAATGTAGCAGAAATGCCATGTCTATCTTAAACTTCTGCAGACTTCGTGTGAAAAGGAAAACTCTCTTGCTGACTCAGTCACTGCAGGGGAACGTTGATTATTTTTATCACATTGTACAAGTAGCAATTTGTTTCTGTTTTCTGAAGCAAAAGCCACTATTCTCTGTCAATGCAAGTAACTCTTAGAAATGAATTCTTTTGTATTTTAACAAAGGAGAAAGTATTAATAAAGTTGTTTTTCTTTTTTAAATTCTACCTTGTGTTATGTTCCACTGTTACTATGCACATGCACTTAGAAGTAAAAAATTTAAACAATCTGTGCAAAAACAAACTTCAGCCATTGCCATTTTTCTTTCAAACTAATGGAGTTTGAAGCTGCTCTCCAGGTGGACTGCTCTGTGAAAGGTCAAGATGTAGTTTGTCATGGTGAGGTCAGGTGTCTGCTGATGGAGACTGACAGGCTCCACTGGCCTGTGATTATAAAGACTAAAACATGGGTTATTGATCAGTCTCCAGTTCTGAAGTCGACTGTGTAAAATACCACCTGAACCCAGTCAGACAATACAGTTAAAGTTTAACATGCTAAAGTAAAACAAGGTTTTTTATTGTAGGACAAAGTACAACCACAAAGTGGAACATCGCACATTTTAAGAGATCAGTCACTGCCCATTTTATGTCTGCCACTGCTGTTGATACATTTACAAGAAAATCATGCAGGTTGTAATCACAATCCTGACCATCGTCAAACACAAAAATATATTGTTTAATGTACCAATAAAGATAAGCTCCAAATATCAAATACAAGAAAACACTGCAGAAAAACACCGACTCAAGAAAGACGTTATTCTGGATTTACTGAAAACAAAGACGAAATTGTTTTCAGTAAATCCGTACAGTTTTTGGACTGAAATGTGATTCAGTGAATGAAATGGAAATTTACTTATATTGTAGAATGTGTGGAAGCTGTACTAATAGTATTCAAAAGTTGAGTTTAACTTTTGGTATTTGGTACATTTTTATCCACCTCTGTTTATAATTCATGAGCAGGAGTGAACAGAACAATCAAATCAATCTGAACTTTGGTCTGCCATTGAACTAATTTTAATACATTATATTACATTTTTTGAGTAAACAAATCACACCTGTATAGTAGCCAAGATCTTCCCACTTTTTCCACTGAATTGCTTTGAATTAATCTCCAGTCACATGTTGAGAGTTAATGTCACATTCTTCACACTCCTCCCTTAAACATCTGCCGTATATATGACTAACTTTGAAATGCTATTTTAATACCACAGGCTGAACCCTGATGATGTAGGAGAGGGGGGAGCCTCTTTGATACTTGTGCCCTGGTAACTAGTTATTTTTATAGGCCTCTAAAAATAAAAAAAAAAAAAAAAAAACACTCAAAATAACATTGTGGGTTATAGAGTCCTCAAAGATCATTTAATAAAAATTGAAAAACTATTCCTGGCTTTCAGTTTCCTCCTGTTAGAGAGCACTTTTAAAAGACATTTTGAATACAATACTGGTAATTTTTCATCACCCAAACCTTTGGATATGAACCACAATACTGCGGTTACTGTCAATTTATCATTATCGGTTCATCATGGACTGGATTTATTTTACACAAGTAGATTTTTTTTTTTTTCCCCAAGTCTGTAGCTTTATTATTTTGACAATGGATGCCAGGGAAACAGGACGGAGCACCCCCAAAACTGCAGCTCTTATGGTTTTAACAGCAGTAGTGAAACATAATGAAGTAAAAGTAGTAGAGTAGTGTGCTTAACTTTTCTTTTCTTTTTTTTTGTTTTTTTTTTTGCAGTTTGAGCAAACAAAACTATACAAATAAAAAATGCTATTAGAGAGTGCAGATAGAAAATAGCTGTAATCTGTTGTGGAACATCTCAACATGTTTTTTTATGAGCCTAATGTCTCTGTATATTCTCCAAAATAAGGACTAAACTTTTAACATGACTACATTTGAAGCTTTATTAGACCTCAAGATCTGTGCAAAATACTTTTAAGTTTTATTATTTTAGTACATTTTCATACAGGTACCTTAAGATTTTACTTAAGTAGATTTTTTTAATGATCTAATGATGTTTTTTTTTTTCTTTAAAAAAAATTGTGATACTTTTACTTGAGTATTTTTTGCTCCAATATCCGTACTTGTACTTAAGTAACAAAATTGAGCACTTCTTCCAGCACTGGTTAACAGTCAACAGTGATCCAAAGTACCAATGGTCAGAAATAGTGATCCATACAAATAAACAGGTAATGCCACACCTCCTCATTGTACTCGAGTTCACTGAACTGCATGCAACCTTGTTCTCTGAAGAAGTAGCTTGTTTAAAGTAAAACATTCCACACTTATCAGCAGCCTCTTACCAAAAAGTATGTCACTAGGTAAGTACTTTCTGAAGCACGCTCTCATCTTGCAGAAGCTTGAAGTAGGTCTAAATCCCTGATGTAAGAGACTCCCCAGTTTTCATCACCTGTCATAAAGTACAAGACAAGCAGAATTTGCAATAAGTGTTGTTTTAAGTCATGCCAAGGACCAAACATCAAAGACTGGAGCCAGTTCTGCCCTCCCAGTACCCTGCTGAGTGCATCTGCTGGTTTATATGACAGAGGGATGGTTTCTCCAGGAGCAAATGTAAGTGACATCGCTGCATAACAGCTACATAACAGGCTTTTCTTTGTTTGTCCAGGACAAAGCAAAGGAAGGTTTTAGATAGACTTAGAGTAAATCTAAGTCATGGACAGCACCTGAACTCATGGCTGCTGGGTCTTGTTCTGTCTGGCAAACTTTTTCACTTATCATCAAGAGCCACAAGCATTTCATTGTCAGTCAAGACCCAAGCTTATATAAACGGGGAGCAAGCATTACTTCATGTCAGTAATTCTCCAGAAACTTCAACTTTTAGCCAAGCCCTGTAAAATCAACATAAGAGTATAGCCATAGTACACACACAACATTCGAGAAAGAATATCTTTGTCCAGCTGAACTGGAGGACAGGTCAGAATTGGATGGTGGATTTAGTAGAGCCTATCACGTTTCACATTTTGTGTCCTGGTCTAAGTGTCCTGGTTTACTGGCACAAACATCACCGTCTTCTCATTAAAGGGAAGTAGTTTAAAAAACTCGCCATTTAACACCAAACGTGATTGCCGGGCCCACAGAGAAACAAACAAACAAACAAACAAACAAACAAACAAACAAACAACAAACAACAACAACAGTGAATCCTAACGTCATTTTGACCTTTCACCTATTTGGAAGTACAAGTGCAGTAAAAGTTCACAGCTGAGTACAGGTGGCTGCCCCGGGCTCGCTGAGGGCCCCTGTCTCTCTCTTATCTGGAATGGTTTAATAGCTGCATGAGATCAGCGGCTTGTTCTCTGTGTTCTCTGTGTTCTCTGTGTTCTCTGTGTTCTCTGTGTTCTCTGTGTTCTCTGTGTTCTCTGTTACCACAGTGAGACGTGTGAGCAGAGCTGGAGAGCAGTAGTGACCCACTTTAACTTTTCCTGTCATTTCAAAGACTGTTATTATCCTTAAGGCTCTAGTTTACCCTCGCGTCTTCAATTTCAAGATGGCACTGATGATGGTTGCTCGGTTCTTAAAGAGCCTTAAAGGCTTTACAAAGATGATCGAGGTTTATTCATCAAAAGTAGCGAGTAGTTGCCAGGAGACTGCGCCAGTCATGTTCCCTCTTTGCCTGTGCTGACATCTACTGACTAAATATTGTAACGCATCTCAAAAGTCAACCTTACCATATAACTATTTTATTATTAGGCTATTATTTGGTCTATTTGTTTTTGTTAAAATGTCTTTGTGGTTGGATCCCCAAGTCTCAAATTAATAAGACTGTGCTGCAGAATAGGTCTATTTTCTTTATATATGAAATAGTATTTTTAGCCATTCCACGTGTTGCTTAAGTGCTGTTTGCTCAGAGCAGCCCTCTCTCTTTCTTGTAGGTTGCCCTAACTGATCCACTGGATGACTATGCAGACCTGTCTCCTGTGATGTGTGTTGCAGCCGTAATGCCCTGAGTGGACAGCAGGTGTGCTCTTTCACACTGCAGCACACACTGCAGCAGTGACAGCCTGGCGGCTCTGCCAGCCTGGACCTGCTGCTGCTGCCACTCTGCTCCAGGAGAGAGGAGAGGGGGGAGAGAGGAGTCCAGGCCCAAATACAGTCATGGGGGCCGGGGCGAGGCAGGGCCCCCCTTTGCTATAAATACGCTGGCCGTCTGGAGATTCGGGTTTGGTGGTTGTGGTTTGGGACCACTGACCACTGCTGCTGCTGCTGCTGCTGTGCTCAGAGGACTCTCCTCTGCATCTTCTTCATCCTGGTCTTCATCCTTCTTCTGGAGCGCAGAGATGCCTCGTGTGGACGCGGACCTCAAACTGGACTTCAAAGATGTTCTGTTCAGACCCAAGAGGAGCAGCCTCAAGAGTCGCTCAGAGGTCAGAGCTAAAGTACTTTGTTTAATACTGCTGATTCATCACTGCAGCCCACAGGACACTGAGGCACTCAGTCTCCTTTGAAGAGGGACGTGACTGGAATAATACACACACACACACAC
>JACN01096118.1:0-31385 GCA_000787155.1 Scartelaos histophorus
CAATTTTGTGCAACCCCTAAAAGGAGTAGCTCACTTTAGGAAAAAAGGTTGGAGACCCCTGTTGTAGGAACTTATCACTTACAGTTACCACTCCCATACCTCTGTCCTCATGACTGGTGCTGAGCCTCCTCTCGGCTGTGTCCAGCAGCTGTCTGGACGTCCTCCAGAGCTGGCAGTGGCAGCAGGCCAAGTCAAACGCTGCCATGGCGCCCGGGCTTAGCTCCTCCAGCAGAGTGTACAGGAGCCCATAATTATCAGAGGGGCACTGACGGATCCAATAATCCTCCTCCAAACAGGGCAAAGGGTGGGCCGCGGTGCTCAAGAGGCGGTCTGCTATGTCAGAGATAGAGTAGAAAGCAACACCTAGAAGAAAATAAATATGGAGAGGATTAGGGTTAATTATGGGTATCACTGTAAATGGAAAACAGGGATGACAATTAAGTGATTTACTGTGCTAACTGTCTGTTACAGCCTAATAAAAAAATTATATTATCATTGGAAATGCCAACAATGTGTTGAGTGGCACATGCATTAAGTATTATTTTGTAGCATTTTGTTAATATTTCAATGCATTTAATGTATTTTATTGCTTTGTTGTTGCTTTTTTCTTCCTTGATTTATTATGGGGTCTGTATTTTTGTTGCACTGTGAATCAATTAGTAACTTTTATTTATAAGTGTTGTGACCAAAGAAGAAAATAAAAATGCAAACAGAAATACAATATAAGCATGGAAATATAGACATAATTATTAAAGAAGAAATTAAAAGACAAACATATAGTATAAGACAGATAAAGTTGCCATTACCAGCAGCAGCAGCACTTCCAATGGCCTGCAGTGTAGTCCTCCCACTGCTGCCCAGTCTGGTCCTCCCTGCTCCAGCCGGGACCACAGACCCCAGTCCCTCTGAGGATGAAGATGAAGACATGGACTGACTCTCCATCTTCTGCTCCACCTGCCCCAGCTCCACCAGCACCTTCTTATAGTGCTCCATAAACACCAGCTCTCCATGGCATGCAGATGTCTCCAGATTAAACATTTGAGACACCTAAAGAGAGAACCACACCAATAAGATACTATAAAACTAAAACAGATACTACAGATGACTGTTAATACTAGTACTCTAAAAGAGTTTTCTTAAAATGACACTGATACGTTCGCATTATGATACTTGACCTTTTGTAACAGATATTTCTGTGTTTTTAATTCAAATTGCTGTAATCTAAACTAAACTATATATACAGTGTGTCTGTGTGTATCTATGTGTGTGTATATTATGTATGTATGTATGTATGTATGTATGTATGTATGTATGTATGTATGTATGTATGTATGTATGTATGTATGTATGTATGTATGTATGTATGTATGTATGTATGTCTCTCTCCCTTGCATTATATGTATATAAGTGGGCGGCACAGCACAATGGCTGAGTGGCAACACTCATGCCTCATAGCAAAAAGGTTATGGGTTCAATCCCCAGATCACCCGGGCCTTTCTGTGTGGAGTTTGCATGTTTCCTCCCCGTGTCTGGATGGGTGTTTCCTCCGGACTCCGGTTTCCCCCCCATCAACCAAAAACATAAAACACAATCAGGGACTGTAGGGGAGTTCCTCCCTCCTGTGGCCTCACCACCTGCAGAGGAGTTCATAGGGTCTGGGTCTGGTGCACAGAGTAATGGGCAGGGTGCTGCCCCCGTGACCCAGCTGGATTAAGCGGGAGAAAATGTATGTATGTATGTATATACAGTATGTGTGTGCGCATATGTGTTTGTGTGTTTGTGTATAAAGTATGGCACGATTAGATTAGAGCATATTTAAATAGTATTTTTTAGGTGTAGACACTTAAAACATCAATGCTAAATGCTAACTACTTCATTTACATGCAACATATATTGAGTTACTGTTCAGGATCAATGTGACTGGGTATAATTTTTCACTTACACACACCCTTGAACAAACAGCTGAGTTATAATAAATTAACAGTGCTTCTCTTACATGATGTGCCTCCATGTAGTTCCCCCTCCGGATGCAGGATATGAGTAAAGACTCTGGGGAGGACAACATGGCAGGGACCAGCCAACTGTGAGGTCCTCCACAGGGACAAACCTCCAGGTCCGGGGTAGATGCAGACCCTCCATTGCCATCTATAAGAAAATGAACATATAACTATTAAAAAAAAACAAAATCACTGCAATGTAAAACAACAATAAACATTTTATCACAATGTATGAAGGTATATGAAGTAAAGACAAACAGATGGCAGACCCACCATCTGTAACGTTACAAAGTGCACCTTTAAATTGAGAGTACACTTTTTACATACTAATTCATTTTTTCAATTCAGAAAACTTTGGTTTGCTAAAATGATAGCTCACACAAAAATATACCACTGATTTCATGAATACAAAGTAATCTGAATATCTAGAAAAGATATATAAAAGATTACAATATTAACAAGTGTATGTATTTGAGTATGTATGAGTGTATTTTGTGATGCTTGGCAGCCCGCTTATGTTCTGAGCACGTCAATTATTCCAGGTTTAAATGAGTCTCACCTGAGGCACTGGTACTCATTTCTCCATTGTGTTTCTCCACTGAGTTCTCTCTTTCTACTGAGTGTTTTCCATGTCGCCTCCGCCTCCTTAGACTTGAACTTTTACTACGACCCAGAGACGATGTAGGAAAACTAAATGTTGAGGTATGAAGAGGACTGTCCGTACCTAAAAGATAATATATTTGGACATTTGTATATCAGTGAATTTTATATTGAAAAAAATGCTTTTAATTATATGCATGCAATTTAGCTCACTTTTTAAATTACAGAACAAATACCTATAAAAACCTATTATAGTCAAGTTCCATTAGTGTTGAAAAGTTACAAAGCCTCATATTCCAACACAAACTGGTGAATGTGACAACAATACACATCATAGAGGTGAATTTAGGTAATTTTTTTTTGTTTACTTGTGTATAATAATTCGAGATTCAATCAAAGTCAGTTCAAATCTGAGGACCTAAATACAGTGTGTGATCAATTGTAATAACATACATACATTTAAAACAATACTATTATTATATTATGATTACCCTTTACATATTATTACTATTTATATATATTGTTTGTCATTTGTTATTATAATATATTGTGATATGTGAGCTACTGTGTCCACATAATTTTCATTGTGCCTCAATAATGTTTGTCTAAGTCTAATGTGTCTCACCATCTGTACTGTGATTACTAGAGATGATCTGAAGTCTCCACTGAGCTTCTGCAGTGCGTTTGGTTAGCCTCTGTAGCCGGACCATGAACGAGTCTGGGGTCACAGAACAGCCAATGCCCTCTGCCAACTCTTCATCAACAAGAAGGGCATCTTGCTGCGCCAAGGCACTCAGGGCATCCAGCAACTCTTTCAACAGCTTCAGAAGTCCTTCCATTGCACTGGCATCCACCAAAAAACCCCTACAGCCCTGGACAAAATGTGCCAAGTCCAAATGATGTCTCAGTGCTGAACAAGATGGCGGCATGCTTTCACTTTCTCTTTCTCGGTAGCTTTCTTCAGTCTTCTCTGTCCTCTCTTTGGTTGAATTCAAAGTTTGTACATTTGAATCTTGTGATGATACTGATGTGTCTTTGATAACTGGCAAGGTAAAGTCAGTGCTGGATAAGAAAAGTAGTGAAAAGATGTTTTCCATGAGCTCCAGCCGAAAAACAGCAGGTACAGCCTCTAGGTAACACTGGCATTCAGACAGGTAGCGCTGGAAAACCACTTGGCATCCTTATGGAGAAAAACAAAAACGGCACAGCTAATTACCTTTGAATGTTTATATCGTACATTTGTCATTACACAAGTAAATGAAATGCTATGGAACAGTGTCAGACATTGTGTTGGCTGGTTGCTATTGTGTTGGTTGCTGGCTTTCAGATGACGTCACATGCTATAATTATATATAATATTTAATATCCATCCATTTTCTTCCGCTTATCCGGGGTCGGGTCGCGGGGGCAGCAATCTAAGCAGCGACTCCCGGGCTTCCTTCACCCTGGCCACTTCATCCATCCCCTCTGGGGGAACCCCGAGGCGTTCCCAGGCCAGCCGGGAGACACAGTCCCTCCAGCGTGTCCTGGGTCTTCCCCAGGGCCTCCTCCATGCCCGGAACACCTCCCCAGGGAGGCACCCAGGAGCCATCAGGAACAGATGCCCAGGCCACCGCAAAATAATATTAATAAAAAGAAATAATAATATTAAATTATATTAATATTTAATATAGATAAGCTAAAATGAAAACTCTTAAAATGCAGATTTTATTTGGTATTAGAATGAGTTTCTTCTCTAGTGAATAATAGAAATTATCAAGTTCAACATTTGTGAATTTACCTTTGGGATATTTCATTTCAAAGTGCAATGTAATTAAAAGGGAAATCTGTTTCTAGTACCCCACCTGGAAGTATGGCAACATCACTTTCTAGAATCGGAAAACAACTAAATAGCTTTGTGTACATATTATAATCTTTTCATTGGCCAAAAGCTTTGACATAAATTAATACATTCAAATTAAACAAAAATTGCACACCAAAGTTCTTGTAAAGGTGCAAATGCAAGGAACAGCAATATAAAAGCGAAAAAATGCATAGCACACTCAGATGGCCGATGTCCAAAAGCTTTTTTCATTTTTAAAAAAAGCTTTTCACTTTTATAAATGAATACATTAACACTATAAAACCATGCCCAAGATTCTGTGTGCATTCATACTTTTTTTTTAAATTCTGACCCTTAATACAGAATTTCCTTCCTTCCTAAAAGTATTTTGTGATCCGACCAGTAGTTATCAGGGTCAGATCTTTGCTCACATTTTATCAAGAGAAAATATAAAACTAGATGCGTCTTGTGACTCTCCAATAATATGCTGCATCATCAACTTCATCAGACCGTGCTAGAAGTGAGCTATTATCATGTCTTTCATGGTCATATTAAGATTGCAACAAGGATAAAGGCCATTTTGCAAACCTTCAGAGGAAGTTGGGGTTTGGTGGTTTTCTGCATGAGAGGCTTCATCCTGTTGCTTGGACTCACACTCAGGGCAGTTGGTGTATTTATGAGCATTTATACACAAGGCATACACTGCATACTTCATGGCACAAAAACCCTGGAACAAAACAATGTTCCTCTGGGCACCAGAGTTCTTAGAGCTGCGAATAGCCTCGGTATCATCTGGAAAAGCACAAGAAATACAAATCATACAGTAACTATAGCAAGTCAATAGAATCAATACCTTTTTATGGAGGGACAAAGAAACTAACCTGTTGTTTGCTGGTGTTTTGGCAGTTGTTTTAGCAGATCTAGTATTTTGTGCTCTTCAAACTGAGCCAGTTGAGTTAAGGAATGTAAAATATAAAGAGCTGAGTGATTGTCCAGGCTGTGAAGTTGTGCCAATAATGCATCTGTTGAAATTTCCCTGCAAAAATACAACATTAGAGAAAATGCACTGAACATTGATTTGTTTTTTTCCTCCAAAATAGTGTAAACAATGAAAACATAAATTTAACCATTCAAAAAAGCACACATAATCTGATTTCACTGACATTTAACACCACAAACAAAAGTATAAATGATTACTATATAGGAAGAACACAAATTAAAATAAATCTCATTAAGTTTAAAATGCTTACGGGTTGTTGTTTTTACACCATTCAAGTATCCCCAGCTGAGATGACAAAATATTGGCAAACTCCTGTAGAATTGTATCATTAGCAGCCACCTAAAAGGATAGGGACCAGACACAGGTAAGAAAACAGTACAGAATATCATTGTGCTTAATAAAAGAAAAACACAATGCACAGAGTTTGGTATCTGATCTAACCTGCTCATCGTGGAGGATACCGAGCAGTGTTTGACCAGAGTTTAGGCTGCGGCACTGAGTCCATCCCAGCAGCAAAATGAGGCGAGACAAAGGCCGAAATTCCAAGTGAAGCAAATCTTTGAGCTGAGAAAACTCCTCATGTTTAATCAGGTCAAGGGCAGTAACCTACAGCAACCAATTATACTCATTATTTAATTATATCACAAGTATTTACAATGAACAACTCCAAACTGTGAACAAAAAAAGAGGGTGCATACCAAAACTTGTTCAAGAAAATGTTTTCCACTACTAAGGCACTCGAAATAGATGGTTTTCCAAATTGAGGGACGATCCTTATGGCTACATAAACTGAGTGTGAGCTTCTGGGCTTCAGGTAGATCAACTAACAAGAAAATCAGAATGTTTTTATTAGTATTAGAAAGTTATATTCATAAGATGTTTAAGATGAAAATTAGTTTTTTCTTATTAATATAGCTGACTTCACTATAACTGGCTGTTAAATATAAGATAAGATATCTTATCTTATATTTAACAGCCAATTATAGTGAAGTCAGCTATATTCACTATAATTGCCTGTTAAATATGCCACTCAAACCATTTGTGTGTAATCAATCCAAAATGACAATCATGTAAAAGATTCAAAAAGCACATGGACCCTCACTCTATTAAACATAGTATGTTGTATGTGTATGTGCTCGTATCAAATTCAAATCAAAAATCAACCACAAATTTAGCTCAAAAGAGGAAGTGAAAATTGCCAACTCATTTGATATTCATGAAAAACTTTCAACTGGCAAAAGAAAAGAAGAGCTAAAAGTAAACTATAAGAAATATTTTACAAAAAGCATAATGTGTAAATCTGTTTAGTCTTAACAATGATATTAAGTATTAAAACAAACCATACTTAGCGTATTTGCTCCAGTCCTGAGAAGATTGTCCCTTTGAAGCCTCACAGCAGTGGAGCAGTACTCAGAGACCAGTGTATCACATCGTGGCCTCAGTAAAGCGCTCAGGACCCTCTCTTCTTTTAGGGGACCCTCTTTGGCAGCCCACAACGCCTCACACAAGACTTCAAACTGTCCACTGTTTGTACTGGAGCTCCACGGCATCACTGACAGCACAGCATAGATGTCCTTTACCCACTCCTCCTCCTTCTCTGGACTCATCTTAGGCGCCTCCAATTTCTTCATGAGGTGTTGGATGAATGGTTGCTGAAGGGTAGATTCTTCTGAGCATGACTAGCAAAATAGTTATATTAGTTTTTGTAATGATCTAACTAATATATTCATTGAAAACTGCCCTCTCATTGTTAAGCCATCTTCTGACAAAAGCTTAAAGACTAGTAACACAATAAACAATTTATACCTGTAAGAAGCACACAAAAGACTGTGCAAGTCTTGGCCTCCTTTTGTCCAATAATGTATGAAGACAAGACTCAATCGCAGCATTTGTTTTTCTCAGAACATCTGGGGTCATTTTGTCGGTGTAAGGGGTTGTAAAAATTTCATGCATTTCCTGGAAAAAAAATATTGATATTTAGCTGACAAAGATGACTCGGCATTTTTCTTATCAAACAAAGATTACCTTGATTTGAGCTGTTGGTATGCCCTCTGACCCTAACTCTTCTAAAAGAAGCAAAAACTCCAGCTCTCTTCTGACAGTAGGAGAAACCTGTGGAAAAAAGATGGGTCAAAGGGATTATTAAAATAAATTCAAATAGTGTGGGATGTGATTTGATGCCATTTCACAAGGTAAAATGATTCAAGTGCTGTGTTTGTACAAAGATAACACAAACACTGCATGTAATAGGTTTGCATGATTTTTTAAAGAAGAATTGTTATTCTTACCTGTTCTTCTGACCATTTCTCCAAAACCTGAAGCCAGTACCAAGCCAGTTTGTGTGGACTGCCCAAGGACTGCCATCTAAACACAACAAAATCCATTCAAGCCATTCTAACTCAACTTGTCCTCAGTCTTATAAAAGTCACATAGAGGATTAACAACACTCACTTTAAATCATATGGATGGCAGACAATAGACTTGACTATGTCCCAAAGGTTTTCTGAGAGTCCACCAGAAGAGTTCACCAGCTGAGGTACACAGGCGCTGGCTAGCTCCCACTCTCCATGCTGCAGACACTTCTTAAAGTAAACAAATAGGTCCTCAAGTGAAGTCTCTGCTTCACGGCCAAAGGGATGCATGGCCCCTGTTCACTGGTGCTCAGCTCACCAGTGGTCACACAAGTACCTTCACACAGAATAGCCCTCAAAGCACTGCAGAGCATTCTTCACCTAAACCAGAAAATGTATTGTTTATCAAAAATTCAGCAAGTCTATAAGGTATACAAGTGTGTCTGTTTAATAAATAAATACATGTCTAAATAATCAAATCAACCTATGGTGAGACTGTAAACTTTACTGATACATTTCACAGATGGCATAACAACAGGTCTTGCCATTGCTTAAAATATAACTTCAATCTTTATAGCAAAATAAAGCCAACATTGTGCTAGTCAGCCAAATTGCAGTAACAAAAATTGTGTATTTTAAAAATCATCGCATGAGAAGGTAACCACTATTAAAACTTAAAGTTGAACAAAATGTTCCAAGTACTGTCTGAGCATTTCATTCTATGAAAGTGGCCATTTTAATCCATTCAAATACAACATAGTGGAGTACCATTGTGAGTCTCTTTTCACATCCGTTTGTGAAAAAGTAATTTTCTTTGAATCTCTGGTTCTGTATCAGTTGAATTTGTTAGCATTAGCTTTAATTTGCTGACTTTCTGAAGCTGAGAGTAAAGCTACTTCACTTTCGCTTGCAACTTGCCCACAATTATTTTAAATCTAACGTTACAGCAAAGCACTAACGATGTCAAAATTTACATCCAAGTTACTCACATATTGACTTGAATGGTATTCCCCATATCTGGAGTCCACTCTCCGTAACACTCCTGTGCCTTGATCAAATGTTATGCTAAGCGGCTAGGTGCGTGTTAGCCGCGGTCATGTGACAGATCAGCTGTTCCGGCTCATTTGATTGGTCAAACTTTGGCATGAGGTGGGCGTTCCAGCTGCACATTCTTTTATTTTTATTTTATCAATGCCAGTTTTATTTCGCTTTTAAAAGTAAAATAGGCATTAAAACGTTTTGGAAAAGCACATTTAATCATTCATGTTGAATGAACAGATTATCAAATGTGTAACTGGTCTCTTATACATATATTATTACCTCCCGAACATGCTACTTTGAATGTACTTTTTAGATTTCTTTGTTTTTTGTTAGATGCGTTTATTGCATCTACTAAAAAGTAAGAAACAAGCAGAGCAATGTGACTCATGGAGGATTGCACCAGCGCCTTCGCTCCTCACGGCTGTCAACGGCCCAAAACAAGACTGCACTAAAGCACCAAATGTGGGGTTTCGTTTTACATACCTATTTACAAAATGCTCAAATTCCTTTACACATGATTGTTGAATGTATATTTATGTGCAATATGCTTTCCATGTTTTGAGTTTTTTGTAGCTCTGCGAAGGTTGGGCTGTTTTTATAATTCAAGTGAATATTTAGTTTACACACCCCTACATTTGCGTTGGTGTGGTCCGTTGCTACGTTATTTGTAGACGTTCTCCAGGGTGATGGAGAAGATGGAACAGTGATCGGGCCTGAGCATATTTAACGTGTAGGCTTTTCGACTCCTACACACTATATCGGTGGTATTATGGCCGGTATAAGGAGAGTGAATGGAAAGTATTCTGGTGTCAACCCAGCTGTAAGGTAATGGCGATATTAAATGTAATCAAACAATAAAGCTAGTCTGGCGCTAGCGTTAGCAGAACAGCTGTATCCACATTCCTTTGGCAGTTATGGGCGGTCATACGCGTTAACTGCAAATTAACGCAAAGATTAAAGTGGTATTATAGTCATCCTACAATGGTTTATCAGGTACGTTGTTTGTGAGAAAGTAAATGCAACACAAGAAATATATATTTTTGACTTAACTAAACCATACTAGTTTAATATCATGCCTCTATAGTCTATAGACTATAGACAATATTCACTATAGTCACATTTTTGTGTGTTTTGATCATTATTAAGCAGATTTTCTGCATTTTACCTAAACAAGTGACAATTTACTGTTGGGGTCAGGGTTGCAGGGATCAGATTGGTCAAAAGTAATGTAATGCAAATGTATGTAATGTTTGTATGTTATGTTAATGTTACTGACCCCTAACTAACTAACTAATCCTTGCATTTATATAGCGCCTTTTTTCAAGATACCCAAAGCGCTTTACAGTTCATTATTATGGTCTGTGCCATCGGACCCTCTGACCACCACCATCACTCATCACACACCACATACTAGGCAATGTAGGTGAAGTGCCTTGCCTAAGGACACAACAACAGTTCTTTTTTTGTAACTGGTTTAGCTTCTGAGATCTGACGAGATCAGGTTTTGCCAAGCCAGTATGGCCACAGCTCTGAACCAGATGCCATGAGGAGACAAAACAAAAAAATAAAACCTGGAATCTGAAATCTTTCACTTGTCTTCTGTTCTACAAAATCCTCAAAATCAAGTATGTTTTATGAGTCACGTTTACAGATTTTTTTTTTCTTTCTTTAAGCTGCTGTCGACTGCGCCAGGTCCAGTCTTTGCTCTGTAGTGGCACTGAGACTCCAAACGGAATACTGTGCTCTCTTGGTATGTTTTTGTTATTGTGTTAAAACAACCAGTTCCAATTATATTATGTTAACTGTTTGTGTTTTTGCAGGAATTGACAGCAGATATAATGAAGGATGCACAGAGCTCGCCAAATACCTGTTTTACGGACTATATGGAAGAAAAGAGCCCAATCTTGATAATACTAGTGGAGATTTTTCTGAGGACTTGCTTGATGGTATATTGTTCTCACTCAAACTGTGTAATTCTTGAGTGCATATTCATGTCTTGTGCTTTTTTCTCAGATGTCATCCTATTGATTAAGTCAGAGTGTGTTCATCTATACTGCAACCCTCTGAATTATAACTACCTTTTGCCCTATATCTCTCACTGGAGGAACCTGCATCTCTACTGCATGACAGAAGCAGAGGTTTGTAATGCTTGTGTTTCTATGGTGCAACACTGTAGCTAATATTTCTTCCTGTTTCTAAATATTTAATTCCTATTTCCAGTATGAAGATGAGGAAGCTGCAGAGGAATTCAAAATATCCAGTTTTGTTACTATGGTGCAGGACTGTTACAATATTGGAGTACCCTACAGCTCAAGAGGTAAATAAATAATAATTACACAATCATGCCATCCACATTTTAATAATTAATAATACATAAATGTAACATAATATGTATGTCTTTGTTTTAGGACATGTTCAAAAGTTTGATATGTTCATGGTTGAAAAATGGCCATTAATTCAAGCATTTGCTCTGGAAGGCATTGGTGGAGGGAGCTTCTTTACCTTAAAATTCAAGGTACATTTTAACACTAGTTACATCTTTAGATATTGTTGACAGCTGCTCTGATGCTGTTCATTGTTTTAAGCTAATCGACATGAGTGAGAAATTGTGGGAGGTGTATAACAAACTGGACCCAGTGTCTCTTGAGCATTTTCTTTCAGAGGTAACATATCTATATATCTATTGTTGTCAACACAGCTGTATACAACAAGACATACTGTACGTGATGTTCTTCTTTTAGGACCTGGTCACATTTGAGAAGCAGTGGAATAGTTTCTTCTCCAGCATGGACCTGGAGAGCCATTTGTCCATCCTTGAGTTGTCTGAAGCTCAGGCAGGAGAGGTCAGTTTAGACATTACAACAACATGCAACAGGCTTGCAACGTTATCCTTTGATAATAATTACAGTTATAATATTGTTAGAACAAACCTCAGTTATTGTATATTGCTGCTTGCCTATATGTGCTTGTTATCATTTAATCACCAGTGTCTAAAATATTGAAATCATGTAGCTATCCCAGATAAAGGCAGATCAATCTGTTTCATTTTTTTCCCACAGTCGTTTCGCACATACTATTCCCATGGACTTATCTCAAGCAATATTACTGATAAAAGGTGATTAAAAACAATTTGTTGTGTATACATGATTACAGAATTGGCCATTCTTATAATAATGCTTTTGTTATGTTCTTCTATTCCAGTAAAAATCAGCAGCCCTTTGTGCTATTTGGAAGACACAGTTCATCTGAGGATTTTGAAAACTACTCATTCAACTTTCCCTCAGAGAGTCACCAGGTCCGCAACACTGGGCCCCAGGGCTCCACTGCCAGACACATGGTAAGCAGAAGAGAAGAAATAACTGCTGAAATGACAGAAATAGTTTCAGTATTGTTTTCTTACAACAACCATTCATTCAGAATATCAAGTTGCAACATTCTTTTAAAAATGTACTGGTCACCGCAAGCAAGAATTTTAAGTCTTAACTAATACAGTTTTATTCTTTCCATGTAATTAACAAACCAGAGTATAGTAGACAGTTATAAGGATTGTCATTGCCTGTGATATTAGTTTACTGTGCCCTAATAAAGCTATTACTCTAGGTTCTCCAGTGTGTGGCACCTAAAGGACCTCTTTCCTGCTCAAGGACCTATTTCTTTGGGACCACACACAGCCCATTCATTGGTAAGTGTTTGTTCGTTGTGTAAACCAGCACAGCCCCTCTGTACCCTGGGGAGGTGTGTCTCTGGTGCTAGGTATAGTTTTATTTACTTATTGACATATCACAAGTGCAGAAGGTTAGAGGTTTGTTTGAATCCAAAAAAAATATTGTTTTGGTTGTTGCACCTACAGAATATGAGAACAAGCAACAGAAGAACTCAGAAGTTTTGTAAGTTGCTTTTCTTTGATTTCCTTTTTTTTCATGTTGTGAATCCAATTTTCCTGACCTGGGAGTACAATCTCCTTTTTTCTTATTTTATTTTTACAGAGTTTTGTCACAGATTTATGCAGCAGTTGTTCAGGCTGTTCTATCAGGAATCAAGTGTTACTCATCCACCTCTAGTCTGATTAAAGTAAGTATCTTAACACATCTTGAGTTGTTTTCTGCTTGTGAAGTTACAGATTTGTCATCTGATTCCAGGCTAAGGATGTGGCAGAAAACACCTTTTTGTTGGCTTTAGACTCCATGAGTTTATGTCAATACCGCAGTGCTCTGAGGTAATAACAAATTGCATTTTATTAATAGATATCATTGTGTGAAAAATATTGAATTGTTCATTTTTCGTCTTAAAGGTCTAAATGTGAATTCAGCATTCAGGCAGTGGATAACACAGGAAGGTAGCGTCAAAATAATATGACTTACAGCTTTTGCACTTCAAAATAATAAATAAAAAGAGGTATGTCTCATTATTTTTCTGTTTCAGAGTATTACCCTTGGACGATGATGGCAGTACTTACTTAGTGAAAACGGTATTTTAAAATATATAACTCTCCAAGACTTTAGTAACACATTTACTCTTGCCAGTCTATACCTTTTTATTTGCACTCAGCTCTGAGTTCAGGAGATGTGTTATGATGTGATTATAATTGTATGGTTATTCACTATTTGATTATAATCACATCCTAAATAATACTGAAGCAGTGCAAGACTAGAAATTTATGTGAAAAAATTGCATATATTATGATCAGCACTCACTTAGCATTCACTAGTATTTCTACTCTGTTTTACTTCTATACACTAACCACATTAAATGTTTAGTGTGATTCTGTCTGTCCCTTTGTGCTCAAAGGCCTCTATGACAGTGCACAACATCCCAGACCTGCAGTGGGACAGGGGTGATATGGGTTCTATCATCTTCTCTGAGTCCTTCCTGGAGTCCAACATCAACATTCAGCAAAAAGGTCGAGCCCTGATTTGATCATGTCTAATTACACAATGATTGATAGATTCTGTGACCAGATCTAATTTACTTGTGTATTTAAAGTCTGTCGTCGTGACATCATTAGTAATTTTGAAGTAGCTGATGCTAAAAATATTTTATTGTATGTTTCTGAGGCAACGTTATCCAGCCGATGGGGTTTTGGTTAGTTCTCCATGTCTGTTTTTTGTCTCCTCCAGATGGCACTGTGTCCTCAGATAGCTGCTACACTGTCCTCACAACTTCTGTGCCTTGCTACGCCTGCTGGCAGGTTTGTGTGCAGCAGAAAATAAAACTTTATATACTATGATAGGTCTGTAGCATATGTTTTTTTTTATATTTACCCTTTATTTCTTATTTAAAATGTAGCTGGAAGCTGATGTCAAACAATCTGAAGAAGCACAAAATCTCATAAAGGTAAATCCTAAGGTGCAATGAAAACAGGAGCATTGCAATGTAGATGTATGTAAATTAAATCAGTTGATGAAGAGATTTCTGTGAATTCTGAATAGAAAGAAGGCGGCTGTTTGGGGACTGCTCTGACTGCTGCAGATGCTGCCTATGTGCACTCCAACAGTAATCTCTCGGCACCTGAAGAAGGTAATGATGAAAACTTTATTGTCAAGTTTTTTATGTATAATGTGATATATTTATTTAAAACATGGGCAGTGCACAGAAAACACTCATCTCAGTGAGAAAAATACTCTGTGCCAGATTTAGCTACAAGCTACTTTCCATCTGCAGTCTTGTATATCTATGGCATTTCACTGTGTTGCTTGTATTTTTAGGGAAGATTGTTTTCTTCTCTGAGGGGCTCTTGTTTATCCACTCTCAATATGGAAGCATCACTATTTCAAGAGATCACATAAGCTCCATCAAGCTATATGATTCAGTAAGTGATTGTATTTGTTTGTGAACACATTCTCACTTATTTACACATATTCTTCTTGCACTTTCATAGGACTCCAGCTCTTTAGCCTCTCTGTTTGTGGAGTATGAGAAATTGCTGCTTCCACACCTGCCATTCCCTCTGCACAGCTCAGACCAGTGTCTGGTGTTTGCTTTACAACCTCGGTCCAAGAGCCATAGAGCCTTTTACTCCAAGGTAGGACATTCTGGGTGTTAGCACAGGATAAAAACTTTACAAGAGGGTCCCCTTCCCTTTGGATCACTGAGACATCTGTGGACAGTAGAATCTGACCCCTATTTAATCCTCCTCTGAGATCAGATATGGCATAGGATGTATTCGTCTCTATTTATTTGTCAATGCCTCTATGCACAATGATTACACAAGTCAATTGCTGTTTGATTATGCATTACACAAAACATGTATGTTTGTGTATAAGAGTTTTCAGTGATCTTTTCGGATTTTATCATATTGTTGTAGGTTTTGCCTGTTTGGCAAAGCTCAGACTTTGGACTGACTCTACAGATTGTGGACCAAGAACAGTTGGGCTGGAATCACACAAACATGTAGGGACTATATTTGCATTAAACCCATCTTTTTACAGTAAATTTATACCAGTAACTGTATCCTGAGTTTGTAAACAAAGTAATTAAAAACTCTTTATTCCAGGCACCGCAGACTCCAGAAGTTGCATGACAGTCAGGAGCCCCCAGTGGCCAAACGCAGAGGAAACATGAAGACCTCCTGCTCTCAGCTGCCAGAGCTGGACATGTCAGTACAGCTTCCACTCTCGATACAGGGCTTTAGAGCTCGACTAGACCCCCAATAAAACATGATGCTAAGTCCCATTCATAATAAACTGTATTTATATCTTCTCAAAATAATTTAAGAGGCTATTTTTATTTATGATTTAGGGATGGCTTGTTTTGTCAAGTCCTAACAAAGCATATTGACTTTAATCCTGAATCTTTTAGTTTTTCCATAGTTTTAATTGAGACAACATCTCAACATCTGTTCTATGTTCTAATAATTTAATGCACTTAATATATATAGCCATGCCAATAGTCTTGAGTAGAAAAACATTTCTTTTCTCCATTCTAATTCCCATATCCTGCTCTCCCCAGGTTTCTGCAGCACTTTGCCTTAAGTAGCATTAGTCATGAGCCCATTTTGAATGATCACCTGGGGGCACTCTTCCCCTCCACTGAGCTGAGGAAACCAGTCAAGAGCCAAGGAGACAAGGTAGAGGACAGCCTTTCCTTTTTATTATCCTACACTGAGTGACTGTAAAGGTGTGCTTATCTGACCTGGGCTTTTTAATGTATTAAAGGTTGTCATTACCATCATCACCGGGCTGCCTGGGAGCCATAAAACTAGACTTGGTGAATTTCTGGTGAACTTCAGCCAAGACCGTGGGAGGTTTGCAATATATTACTGAACCATTTTAAGAAATTCAGTTTGAACTTGTCAAAATCAAGAGCTTTAAGCCATTGGCAGTATTTAATTTTATAGGAACAAGCAAAGTTTTCAATATTGTTGTAAATGGTCAAGTAGATTCAGGAGATCCTGTGTATCCATTGTCTTCTTACTACTGTTAATGGACAGTGAAACAACTTATTCATAATTATAATTATGAATTTAGAAGGATTTCTGATTCTTCATATGTACTTTAATTTTAGTGTAGTAATGTGTTCTTGCATTAGAAAAAAATCTGACAATTGTTTTTATTTTTTTACTCAGTGACTTTACTCAGTGACAGTGACAGGCTTGAATCCACTTGAAAACACTTGTTCATGTTTTAAATGTTAACTTATTAATACTGACAGCTGAAATTTTCCGTGCTATGTGATGCCCCTTTAGGTGGGTGGTATATGAGGCTGGTTCTGACAGCTGCGACCGTTTCTCAGCCTCTCACCTCCAGCAGTTCTTGTCGGGTTTCCTGGAGAGCCACCCAGGCCTGAGAGGCAAAGCCCGTCTGCTGCTGCTCTCACCTGGGTAGGGACGCCACGGGACCTGCCTCACACTGAGCACAAACAAAGACACCGCATTACACCACTTTAGCAACAAACAAAACAAGGGCTTCAGTAGAGGAATCTGCCAACATTGTCTCACTAAATAGTTTTAGCATTTCATAAGGAAGATTACAGGATATTGTAAATAGGAATACTTGATCTATTAAAAAGCATATATACTTTTTAATTTCCATATGGTTAAAAATAGTTTAAGTTTATTTCCAGTGTAGAAGTACAACCAGTTAGAACAGATGATGTTTATGCTGTACTAGTATAATTTTTACATGAGCATATCTGCCAAAGAAAAAACATAGATTTGTGTATGGCAATGACAAATCTGCAATATCTTTCATGTCTATGTTTTCTCACAATATTTGTCTTTTTATCACTAAAATTCTGACCCAAGACCTGATATTGTAGTAATTCTCACTAGCTGGGTTGTTTCCAAGACTTACTGGAGAGTTACTAATAAAAAGTGAATGTGTTTTCCACAGATACACAGATGTTTTGGATGTGGTCCAGGCCATTCTGTTCCACCCTCATCCGGCCACCCAGGCACGTTTCACCATAGGCGCAGTCACTGCCTGCATTGACCCGCTAGCCTCCTGCATGGAGCACAGGTAACATAATGAAGATCTGCTTTGGTTCTTCCCATTCACACAGTACAAAGACCCACTCACAGCAGCCCCAGCTTCCCATTGTGCCGTAAGTAATGGATTTCAGGACCCGGAGAGTTCACACCTGGATTAACACTGGCCACTCGTTATCCGAGCTGAAGAAGGCATTTTAATTTCACTACTGCACAAGACTATATATATCTATAGCAGTAATAATATATAAGCTCTGCTCCTGTTAACTGTAATTTGAACATTTTGATGACCTATCAGATAACACACTTTTATAACAACGGAGGGTCCATCACCTGCTTGTCTCTGCTGAAATAGTATTGCTTTGACAGGAGTGTTTTACAGTATGGCATTAAATGTATATATCTCCATGGGGTGAACCCACTCACAGAGTGAACATGAGTATTTTTGAGCTTTAAAAACCTCCCAGTTACATAAATGCCAGAGCAACTGAGTTAATGCTATACTTTGGAACTTTCCAGGTAAGGCTTTAACATATCCATCAAGACAAGCAGGTGACCTACAAGTAAAGAAAAGTTATGCAGTGCACCTTTAAGTCTTGTAGAAGCACGGAATTTGAAAACAAAACTTTAACTTTGGACAAGTCAAGATACAGGGAAATAACCAAAAAAGGCTTACATTTGCATTTGTGTTTCTTGCAATGACCCAAGCAAACACTGGTATGACAGACAGGAGAGGATGTTGATAAATTGCAAAAGCACTCAATGTTTCCAGGAGGTTACGTGACACTTTTGGTTATTAAAACTCAAGGCCTGCTGCTTTTCAGAGAGAGGATCAGACCCACATTTAATCTGACTGTGCTTTTGTCACAGGCTTTGGTCGTAGCTTACCAAGCTTCTCACTGTCACAGATTGACTCTTTTGCTCCACACAATACGACATACCACTCTGTTTAATAGTCTTTTCAGCTGCCCTGTGAGAAGCAAGGCCAGCAATTATTTTACTGAAAGTTCCACCAAGAGACTTTTCCAAAAAAGTGCTTGGGTGATGTGCATTTGAAGATATAGGGTTATGTTATTCCCAAAAGATAATATTCCAACTGTGGAAAATCACATTTAAAGGATACAAACTGAGAATAGTTAAGATAAAAAAATACAGGCTGAAAAGTGTGAAATAGTTATATAAATAGAAGGTACAGTTTGGTCCCCAGAAGAACAATATGTAGCTGTGTTTTCTCATTACTGTTGCATTATTGACTTATAATAATGATAATGTATTAGCAAGCACTAATAAAAAAAAAGTTTTAAGATTTTAAGTGTGAAAAGAAAGAAAAAAAATACAATATGGATTTAAACAAGTCATGAGCCTGTGAGCGTCCATGGACCTCTAGTTTGTGACTGTAATTTTATTTGTGAGAGTTTTTGAATCACACATATCATCTCACCTGTTGTAGTTCCAGCCAAGTCAGCTCTTTCTGGTGAGACTTTGTTAAAATAAAACTCAGTATTCAGTAGTCTATCTTGAGTAACAGAGGTTCTAACAGAGTATTGCTTTCAGGTGGCTTTGTACTACCTGAGAATATTACTGACATCAACTTCAAAGTATCAATTGTTGTGATTGTTTTAAGCCATATGAACACATTTTGTAGTTTAGTTTAAATTTACATTTACATTTTTACTGTAAGAAAATATTTAAGTAATATATGGAGCTCTTATCTAGTGTCGGACATTTTGAATCTTATATGATATGAACCTGTTGCGATGATCCTTCAGAGTGACAGCTCCTCTCAACTCTGCAGTGGAAAAATGTGTAATAAGAGGTTTAGTCAGCTATGCAGTTAGTATTGACTTTTCCATTTGAGACATCTTCAGCAGGCCCCCTTCCACTTGCTGTTGCTAGGGGCTGCACCGTGGACGTCCCTGGACCCCGGTGTATCACTAATTGGGTGTGGTTAGCCCAGCTTAGGCCTGACCCGCTTCTCACCCCCACAGCATAGCCCGCTAATCTCCCTGATCCACATGAGCGGCCCACTCTCGCTCCTCATTGAAGCTCATCAGTCAGTCATGATCCATTCTTTGTGATGGATGTGGACAGTTCATTACATCAGGACAGAAAGATAAATGCCTTTCAAAGAGCCTCCGCATGCAGGCTTCCTAAAAGCTGCACTGTGCTGCTGCGGCTTTGATAACGTGAAGCCCCTCTCAGAATGGCTGTTCAGTGGCCAACCACTGATCGATTTAAAAATATCTCAGGATAAATAGTGCTTTCTCTAATCCACATGAAATTTAATTACAAAAAGCCTTTTTATTGGCCAGTAGTAATGATGTCATTTGAGAAAGATCTCTTGTCAAATTTAACATGATTTAACCATCAAATAAGAATAGCCATTTTGTTTTTCTATTCTATTGTGAATTTTTTTTCAGACTGCTCAGATTTTTACCAACACCCAGAAAATTTTTTTTTCTAAGTCTGGTATTATTTATGTTTTTATAGCTCTTAATTTACACACACAATTTATTTAAATTATTTTCAAATGAAATCAGTCCCCTTAATCTATAAGAATGGCAAAAGTTTACCTTAAAACAAAACGTGAACAATATTTGAGTGCCTTGATGTTATATGTGCTGTGTATTGAAATCTTCTCTCTGTGGCCAACATTGTGATGTAACATAAGTAAAAGAACATTTTACAAGGGAGTTTTATGAATGAATATGAATTATTAATATGATTGTTTTAAATTAATATTAATATTAATTTACATTTTGTAATAAACTCTGTGTCTTTTGTTTTTAGATTTGCCTTCCCTAAATTGTTGGAGCAATGCAGCCAAGGTAAGCCAACAAGAGACACCACTCTGAAATCAAAATGAACCTCAGTGGAGTGCTATTCCTGCCATGGCTATATACATAAAATAGAAAATGTGTGTGATTTTTTTTCTCCTTCTTGCTGCTCTTTGCTGTGTGTCAGGTATTGTGAGTACAGTGGTGTTCACCAGCCTGACAGCGGAGCAGAAGCACCCCCTCCTGCAGCATGTACAGCAGCTGGTACGCTCTGCCAACCCCACCGCCGCCTTCATCCTGGCTGAGAAAGGAGCTGTCACCAGGTACGCGTCCACTGAATTATGATCAATGCCACAAACAGTCACTTTACCGCCTTTATCATTTCACAGTATATTCACTACAGGATACAACTTCTTTTTTACACTGGCGAGTTTCTAAATCTGTCCAGTTAAAGCTTTGTGAAGTCCTCTCTGAGTAGACTCCTTACATAAAAGACACATGAAGACTTTGTGAACGAGATCTTTCATGTTATTGCTTCCTGCTTGTAAGGTTAAATTTTACTAATAACTATGAATTATTCTGTAGTGGAATAGCAGAGTTACTCAAAAAAGAATGGTCAAATTTGTATTTATTATAGATGTATAATTTAATCGTCCAGTTACAATCTATTTACAGACATTTACAAGGAAAGGTTTATCTGAATGCCATCACAGAAGTTCAACAAATTACTGAATGACTGTTTAATACATGCAAAATGTAATGGTTTGTCATTCTGATTGGAAACATTAAGTTGTCCTTGAACTAAAAGATTAACAGATATCTGCCAGGATTGTCCCATTCTCTAGTAAAATATTTAATTTCCATAATTGGAATAATATATCTCCTCTTCTCTCCTGTAGGACTGAAGATGTGAATGTGATATTGTCAGACAGCAGTTTTAATGAAGCGCAGATGCTGAGAGCGCGTTACGTCCTCTATCCCGGCTGGTAAGGCTCCTCAGTGTGACCCCTGTGTGCTGTCCACTCAACCTTCAAGCAGCAGATTGGTCCTGATTCCTGGTGCAGAGTTGGCTCCACTCGCTACAGCCTGGATTCCTCCCTGTGGCTTAATTGCCTGGCGGCGTGCGTGCTGGGGGTATCGGGGGCTGATTGCTGTAAAGCCCCTCAGGACGGCTTGTGTTCTCTCACCAGCTGCCTCCTGGAAGCACAGTAACAAGCTACGGCCGTGTACACACAGGGGGTCTGCCTCCTCTGGAGCAGGGCTATGCCTCAGTGCTCAGCCTAATGTGAACCTTAGTAAATCCCATATACACTATCCACACACATGTGACACTGCCTTTACTGACCTGTGTGCTTTAATTGAGGTAAATGTGTCTCGAATAAAAGGGAAAACTTCAATATTGAAAAGCTATGTTTGTTCCAACAAAGGTTTATTGTATTGTAGCACTGTAATTAAAATGCATGATGCCAGATTTTGATTACCGGTACATTTGCAGGTAATTTAAGACATTTGCCGTGGTTAGATTTTGATTAGAACAATGAAAACCATTTGATTCTATGTTTGAAAGTATTTTGAAGCATTGTAAAATGAGGCCACACATACCAGCCACAGGAAGCAATTACTTAATATTATTTTTTTAGATGTGTATATTTTTTGTAGACCTCTGAAATAGAAGCTCCTCAGTTATCGTAAAACCTCAGTTGTTGTAGACATAACTTTGTGACTTTGTTGTGGTTTAGGTGCAAAGGGCGGTTTTTCACTGGCACTGGGTCTGTGGTCCTCGCACAGCAGCGCTTGGCATTCGCTCGGCCCCTGGAGAGGCCTTTATTTGTCACCCACTGCAAAGGTGAGATGGAACAAAATGCCTGGCCCTCTTTTACTTTTACACGTGACACGAGCCTTAGATACAAGTGGGCAGAGTTTGACTAAGGTTATATAAGCTCTATACCGTCAAATATGGAGAAAACTTCACACAATAATTGTCTATAGAACTGCCCCATATGACTGAAATAACTCACAGAAAATAAAAAATAATTAAGAGATTGTTAAATATAATACAATGCTGTAATCAAGCAGTATTACTTTCCTCTTAAATCTGTTAAATCGGTATATTAATATGTTTTCATTTAATTTCATTGCAGCATTAAAATCATCTTTGAAACCCAGCCCCTTCCATGGAAATGTCTACAATATTTCAGGCAGAGTGTGCTTTTCTGGTAAGGAACTATTTTGAATTAAATGTGACTAGAAAAGTAAACAGAATTGATTTTATTTTGCTTTTCATCATTAATTTAAAAAAAAGTTTGCCCTGGCTGATAATGGTAGGAAGATTCTCTATCTGTTAGAGATGAGGGCTATTCCTTGAAACTATAGAACTTGTGAATATATTTAGCTAGTTAGTATATAGATTTAGAAATGCATAAGTGAAATTGTTATGTCCTTGTACTCAGATTCCCATTTCCCTATTAGAGCTGTGTTAATATTTTTGCTGATAGACATTTTCCATTAAACACTTGTGTTTTCTGGGAAGCACTGGGGTCACTCAAAGGTCATACGTATGTAAAGGCGTCAACAGCGCTAAGACAGCCTGCTGGCAGCATGTAGAGCCTCTGTGGCAGGTGTCTTATGAGGTGTGAACCAGGCTTTCTTCTTTGGGCCTTCAGACTCTGATCAAACTGTGGAGGTAACTTACAACACAGTGAGCGGGACCTTCAGTGTTGTCCCAGCCAGCGGTCCTGAGACCACTTCCTGTTTCCTGGTCTTTGATGGTGTGGATCTGACTGATGATGGACTGAAGGACTGGCTCCGACTTTGCACCAAGCAGGTAGACGTGTATACAGAGCCCAATGTTTTGTAATATTGTAAGCCCGTAAACAGCAAACACATTAACATTGAGGTGGAAAAAACGTGATGAGTGTTAAATTAAGTCTGTTGCTTGTTTAAACAAACATTTATTAGCCTTTGCAACTCCAGCATTATAACCTTCTGTAGGACAATAACAACAGAAGATAAATTAGAAGATTTTAAAATGCTCTATGAAATAAGTTGGTGATCGTCCACCTGCTTGTGTCCATGGAGATAGTATTACTTTGCCTGGGGTGTTCCACAGTATAGTATTAAATCAGTCACACCTTTATTCATTTGTAACTTTTTCATAACTTAAAAAAATACCTTGAGAAAGATGCATTCATACTGTGAGTAGAGGCCCACAGATTTGACCTGTAACTTGGTGTGGTGGTGTCACTTGCTTTTCTCCAAAGAGATATATTAAATGCCATACTGTGAAACCATCTAGGTAAAGCAAATATATCTCCATTTTATTCTTTATTTAATAGGGGCAGTGCATATTAATCAACATCTACAACATTGCTGTGTAAATATACCAGATTATAGCAAAGAAATGCTAATTTCCATCTGTAGTCCCTAGGCAGATGTCACCACAATGGTGTCACCTGGTGTCTATAGTTGTCACTCCATGGAGACAAGCAGGTGGTAGGACTTGAACCAAAAAATGTTTGTTGTGCACCTTTAACAAAAAAATATTGAGATTAGCCTTTGCAACTACATCATGATAACACTGTGGAAAATAACAATAGAAGTTATCATTGAACTCACTTTGTCATTCAACTGTAGTGTCACATCTTAAGCAGGTCCTAATTATAAATCTAGGTTTCATTAAAAATATTTTGACTGCTGCAAGCAAGACAGAAACTGAGATGTATCTTTATTTTATAGAAACCCATAATGAAGACCAAGAAGACCAAAGCCAACCTCACTTCAGACGAAATCAACAAAATACATGTGAGTATTCACGTTTTCAAATGAGTCATAGATAAACATGATGTGAATTCATTTGTGTATTTGAGCAGGCAGCCAGGCATCTGGATCCATTACCAGCAGGCTACTTTTACAATGGTTACCAGTTTGTGAACTTCTTTGGGGAGAAAAGAAACCAACATCCAAGTATCCTTTGCTTGATGTGCTGTTAATTTACATATGGCATAACACATACTATGCTTTTTCAGATAATTTGTATTGTCAACTTAAACCTATATTCATTTAAAACAGTATGCATAAATGTTGAAAACAATCAACAATTTTGTGAGCACTCAAACTTTGAATATAGAACAATACAGAATTCCTCAAGTGAAGCTCATTGTTCATTTGTTTTACATTGTTTCCCTTACAACAGCCCTTCCTCAGACATGGACCAGTTCATTGACGAGTACATCGCTGAAGCCAACAAATATATTGAGCATTTCAACCGAGAGCTGGAGTTACACCCTCAGCCCGACCTGTTTGACCCATGAATGAAATATCTGTATGTTGACCATCTCTACACCAGAAACACTGGGAGGGGCAAGGGCGGGGCAGGGCACAAGGCTCGCACCATACACTACATTCCTCCTAAATGTCCAAGTGCACTGGCAGCTGCGAGGGTTGATCCATTATTATCAGCTACGTCACTTTGTGTTTCCCTTCGGAGCCACGGAAAAGTTAAATGCCGCTTAGTTTCAATTACATCACCCTTCAAGAGGCAGCTGACATGTTGAGATTGCATTTGTGAAGAGGGAAATCAATGTAGTTCTTGTAGGTACAGACAAGTTATGAGTTATTACAAGTGGAGACAAATGTAATATTGTTCAACCATGACACCAGGCTGTAAGTTACAAGGAGAGGTGAGTAGAGTAGTTAAGTAGCAGCATTCAAAATTATAACACTCTCTACTCCCACTCTTCCTCTTAAAGGTGCACTGTGGAACTTTTCTAGTGGAGGTGTCGTTTTTTTTTCAATGGAGATGCTATCGCTTTCCCCTGAATGTTCAACAGCTGAAATAAATGTATCTTGTTCAAAAATATCTTGAAAAACATGAATTCTCACTGTGAGTTAAGTCGTCTCTCCACAGATCTGACCTGTAAATTACCGTTGCCTGCTTGTCTCTATAGAGATGTCTATACTTTGGAACATTCCAGGCTAAGCAATAACATGGTCAGGCAGACAAGCAGTTGGCTAACCCTCTATCAAAAGAAGACACAGTGCTCCTTTAAAAGCAGAATTATTTGCAGACATTACGGAAGTTTATTTACAGTAATTCATAAAATATAGATTATTAGGGTTCATGAATCTTGCACAATTGAGGGGAATTTCCTTGCAGCTTTTTGTTTATCACAGTTGGCAAATTAAGCCCTCTATTTTGAGCTTGGCTTGGATGGCCGTGTGATACTTGGTGGACTCCCTCATGGTTTTTCTCAAGAAGCCCTCTCCTCCTCCTCCTCCTTCACCTCCTCCTCCTCTTTTTGTTGTCACCCAATCCGGGCCCCACCTGTTAGCTTGTCTGCGTGCCACAGCGAAGGCAGCAGTGGGCCTGGGAGCGCGATAAACACTGCACAGACTACTGCTCTTGGATGACAACTGACGGACACTAACATTAATCGCATCGCGCTCTTTATTTTAAGGCTCCTAAAGTGAATCTAATAGAAGTGCAATAAAGCAGACCCCCAAGCCAAGTGTCACAGCAGCTGCGTCCGCACAGCTACAAGTTACATCACCGAGATGTGAGCAAGGGTCCAAGTATTTAGTAGTCCGTAAAGACATGAATTTAACAAGACATTTAAATCACTACATGGATTTATTGTGTTACATTAAATTTATTACATTTAGTTTCAATTATTTTGCCAATGGTTATGTTTACATGCACACCAAAAATCTGATCATTATCTGATTTCTGATTTCAGTTACATCTGATGTGAGTAGTCTGATTTCTGTCTCACTGTTTGCACCTGTGCTGGTTTTGAGAGCCTAATATGAAAAAAGACTAAAAAAAAGAAATGTTTTTTTGTCTTTTTGTATTCTTTAAAAAGTTGCTCTTTTGATTAACTGACACACGTCACCAAGTTGTTTGATGATCAGATTTCTTTTGTGCATGCAAACACAAAAATCAAATCTAATTACTGGGTTATCTGATTGTTCCAGTTATTTTTGTAGTTATCTGTTCTCATTGTTACAGAACTGTCATAACAAGACGCTCAAATTATTATTCACCGGGTTTAGTTCATATGTTTATGTTTGTTGTTGTTCTAGTTTGGACCTGGGCTGAATTAAGTGTGGATGAATTTGGGTTTATTTGGATTCTGGAGTGTGTGCAACCTTGGATCGCAGTGTGGCAACTCGTGCAATGTTGCATAAATCCAGATGTGTGCTGTGGAGTGAAGGAGCTGGAGTTCACTGTTCTGCATTTGTCTTCCTTTTCGCTGCAGGTTCCAGATATGGTTAAAACACAACAGTTAGAAGGATTCTCTGCAGTTTTACATTGATTTGATATTCATAATTACATTGATCTTTACGGATTCAGCAGTCATCCAACATTAGACATTTCCTTTGATTAAAAAGGTAAAATAAATGTATTAGCTAGATATGTTATTAGACATTTTTTCATAGCTCATACAGATTGTTGACTATGCATTGTCTTTTGAAGTGTTTCTCTAAAAAGAAGGAAATATAAATATAGTATATAAAAGATATTTAAAAGAAATGTCAGATGTTTGTAATGAACGTGGCATGTAACAGTTAAAATTAATTTAGACAATGATAACTAAATGTCAAGTCTTTCAAGAATGAAAGTATATATTACAATATAATTGTTGGGGTGCTGTGTTTAAGCCTCAGCATCACTCAACACCTCATAAAGATGTTATAATGAATAGGATATTTCCATTGACAGACTATTTCTGTCAATGAACATCTCAAATTAAGCCATAGTCACATGCCCCACTGTCTTTCAACAAAATAACAACAACAGCATTGGTATAAAATGTTTGGGTTTTTTTTGTTTGTTTTTAACAGTCTAAAGAGAAGTCCACAAACAAGACGGACCTCAAAGTCCATTTTCACCTTTTTTATCTAAATGTTTTTTTAAGAAGTGCAATTCCACCTTGTTTTTATGTACTCTCTCTCAACTGTACCCTCAAATAGATCTTTAAGGACAAAGAGACAAATGAGCTGCTAGATTCTCAGTCTTTCACAGCTTGGAGTATGGCTTTACTCACAAGGCCTAAAAATATTGAAGCCATTTTAAAACAAGCAGTGATTTGGGTGACATACATAAACACTGCACATGTATTAAACCGGGACATGACGATATTAAACAGATGTATTTTAAGATCTAAGCAAAGAGCTGTTGGACATAAACGCGATGGGGTATCTTAACTAACAGCTTAGTTGACCAAAATACAAGACCTTAAAGACCCTGGGATCATTTAAGGTGCCACTAACATGTCATTTTCACTCTATGCTATTCAATGTAAGGCTACTACTAAATGTTCACAGATCAGGTATAACATTATGGCCACTGGAGACGTAATATAACAGGATTTTTATGGTACCTGTTAAAGGGGGAGACTAGGCACCAAGCAGCCATTTTATTTACAAAACTCTCCCATAAAAAGGTGGTTAAATGTTATATCTTATCTAGGTGATATTATTTTGCATGTTAAAATTAGAATAACAAATAAACTACTTTGTATATATTCTACCTTTGCCTTTCACCAACATAGAGTAAACACGTCTATTTTAAATGACCTTAAAGCAGAGTATTTTTATAAAACTGAATTCGCACAAGTTACGCAAAAACAAAGACGATGCAATTTTTAAATCAACAAGAGGATCTGATTGGGCTCATATCGGGTTTCTCTGATCCAGCAGTGCCTCCGCAGCGGACTGAAGGATCCAAATGAAAAGTGTTGGTGAAAGGAAATCGTGTTTTTATTCTGACAGACGGTCAAGTAGAGCAGTAAACTCACGGGCCACTGGAGGGCTCAAGTCTATTCAGATACTTCAGGTAAAAACGGACCAAATACAGGCTGGATAACAAAGAACAAAAATATGCAACATTATTTTGTGCACAAGTTTCAGATTTAACTCATCAGTAATAATAATTTTACAACATATGACAGAGTTTGCATATATTTGCACAGGTACTTTTGATATCTAGTCTGAAGAGATTCAAAACCAGCTAATATGTGATTGAACGAATCAAACTTTTGACCCATGTTTATTTCACATTGGGGTCCCTCTGAGCCCTCCACAGCCTCTTTACATGGCTCTGCAATACACTCTGTCTAACTTCACCTGTCCTCACCTGTGTGTGCACCATAGACCGTATATATAAATGGACATAGCTAACCCACTCTGAATAGGAAGTGAACATGGGGTCGTTTCCTGCTCCATCGATTCTGGTTTCAATTGGTCGCCTCTCTCTGTTACTGCTGCAGTGAGCCTTGTCATTTTGGTCTTAAAATGTTCGTATTAATCACCTTTACATGATTCTGGTGTTTTTACTTTTTGTTTGTAAATAAATTCCTATTCCTAATATGGAATTCGGCTCCAAACGCTGCAGGTGACGTCCCTTGGTCCACTTCTTTATACAGTCTATGGTGTGGACAGACTTCTGTAGCTGATGTTATGGGACTAAAACAAGTTTGGTGAAAATATATTTATAAATGAACATGGTGTACTGCATAGAGGGAACAGCTGTGGTTGTTATCCAATGGGGATCTTTCTTATGTTGGTAAGATTTTGAAACAATTTGGAGTTTTGTTAATACATTTTCTTTAAGGTACTTTTTGAGGAAATGGTTACTGAAAAAGAGACCAAATATCTCTAAAAAACCTCAGGGGGCTTCTGATTGTAAATGGCTGCTCTGTCCCATTGAGGTCCAAAGGGAACAAAAAAGTTATGTACAAATATCTTATACCTGATATCATTTAGATTCTATACAGTTATAAATAGTTATTTATGTGCTGTTAAAATATTTGATAGCAGGATTAGATTTGGGACAAAATCAAAGGGCTCATGTCTTCTCCTCTATGTAATTTAAGGCTGTTTAAAGTACCTGGAGGACAACTCTAACTTTTAATGGTCTCTATTGTGAAGAAAATGTGCCAATTTGACCTTCACATGTTCAGAGAGAGTGAACCGACTCGACTGCTTTTGCACAAACACTACTGTAACTTGTGTTTTTCCTGTGACTGAAGCTTTTATAATCTGTCCTATTTATTGACTCACAGTAATCCATTAAATATTTATAAATTATTGTGTTTTTTTGTCTCTTTATTTGAAGCGCCCATATTATGCTATTGCTTGATCTATGTTATAATGTTGTTTGATCATCAAAAACATACCTGGAGTTGTGTTTCGTTTCATTCACACATGTTTAACACACAAACCCTGCATATTTAGGCAGTTCTTTCAAACAGAAAACACTTTGTTTCATCTATCCATGTGTTTTTAAACTCACGAGAATCATTTCGATGATTTCAGTCCTGGAATTGCAAATCTCTACTGAACTCAAGGAATTGCCAATCTCTACTGAACTAACGGTAAAAAGGACCTGTTGATTTGAAAAATAGCGGCTCATGACATCATAAGGTTGAACAGTGCATTTTGACCTTTGGAGATTACTAATAATAAAGGGTTACTCAATTGTGTGTGAATGAAACATAACACAACTCCAGGCATGTTTTTTATGAGGTAACAATTACAACATTATATATGGCTCAAAGCTCACACAAGTCTATTTTACAAAATTACTTTTAACTTAGAAGATATACAGAATTATCAGGTTTTTAGATCAAGCTTTTATTTGTGGCATGGTGTTGAGTAGAATAAACTTCATGTCCCATTTCTTGACCTTTGTCACCTGTTTCACCTACACAGAGAGCTTTTTTTTTTTTTTTTTACATCAATCAGAAATTCCATATGAAGTTCAGGGACACTTAGTCATTTTGAGGAGTTTTGTCTATTCAAAAAGATATAATTCATTTTGGATTATGAACCATTTGTGCAGAAGAGGACCTAATATTGACCTAAATATTCCTCCAGAGTTGCGTAACCAAGACACATGTGGTCAAATGGGAAGTGAACCAACTGGATCTAAACATCTATTCTCCTCTCCCTGCAACCACAGCCCTTCCAACAGATCCTTTTATGATCATCTTTTGGTGCTTAGATATTTTCAGTTTGTCCAAGTTTAACAGACAGCTGGACTTTACTTCCAAGAGGAATCCCACTTGACACTGTCCCACTGTGGCACACTTTATTTCAGCTTGGTCACATAAGGAGCTCTCGTCCTTGTATTGTTGCCAGGCAGATCTAGCGGCCCACATGGCTAACCTCTGACATCAATACAATCTCTACCCAGCGACTCAAGCAAGCAGGACCCCCCTCGCCCCCTCCCCATGGTGAAACGCATTGGCACCGAGTCTGTTTAGCTACACATTTGTACCCCCCTTGTTTTGAGGCTGTGTTTTAACTTTAGGCACCAGCCAGGGCTATTTGAGGGGTATTATGACAGCCCCATGTAAACAGTCATCACTCAGAAAGCCAAAGCTGGGTCACTGCAATAATAGAGCTCGGTACAGAATAAGGGATTTGTTCTTTCAAGTCAATGCATGACAATTTAATACTACAAACATGAGCTACTGATTGTCATTGAGAGTCTATATTATGTTTAGATTAGCCAGGGAATTAATTCTGCAAAGTTGATTGTGAGGTGTTAAAATTAACAGGTAGCTCTACAATTTTTAGATAATATTTTACTTCCACTCCTCCTAAGGCCCAAAATTACTGGAGTTATTTTATTGGAGAAATGGAAAGTAAGCTGTGAGTGCAATTCTGTTTTTATAAAGTTAAAAGATTTATTTAATATTCAGCCTGAATGGCGCACTATGCTCTGATTATGTGACTTTTTAATTTTTTAGCAATAAAAACACCTGTAAATTAATGATGTTTAAAGCCATACTGTAAAACATTCTACGCAAAGAAATAATATCTCCAAGGAGACAAGCAGAAGACAGACCCTACACCAGAGAAACACTTTTCTGAATACTGTACATTACATTTACATTTTGTTCATACAAACCCTGTGGAGACAGTGACCCGACTAGACCTTTAGTCATTACTGTCAACTGCTGCCACAGAAAGGATTGCGTAAATACAATTGCAGCACTGCAATGTCCCAAACAGAAATCTGAATTTACTTTTTGCTGCCACATTTTTGCTAACAACATTGCTAACATCCCATATGGATTGCGATATATGTTTTAAGTCTCTAACCCAGCTAACTATGCTTGGTATTCGGGTAAGGATGGCTTTTCCATATTTAGTCAGTTATATGTCCTCAAAAACTCAAGGGACAGTAAATGATAATGACCTTCCTTAACCTTTTAAGCCACTGTCTACATTTGTTACTAAGAGTGGCACAGTGATGAGTGATGCCGAGAGACAAAAGGGGCTGTTTTGGGTGAAATTAGCTCACATCAAAGCATAAGATGACCTTGTCACACTGCAAAAAAAAAAAATAAAAATAAAAATAA
>KN510595.1:981-15036 GCA_000787155.1 Scartelaos histophorus
TCCTGCTGCGTTTGCTCCAAAAATGGGCGTAATGATTTTTTAGTCCGGCCAGACTCATTCATTATAAGTGAAGTGCGTCTGGAGTCCTTTACCCCAAAACAAACGAACGTGCTAAGAAACATACTATATTATCCAAAACAATCACTGTATTTAAACTGTTGTTAGGCTTATGTAATACAAGGGCTGCAAGCTAATTTTTCAGTCTGATTTGATTGAAAACAAATAAAAATGACTTCCTGTATTAATTTCCTGAACATAATTTCTAATCAGTGGCATTTAATACAAAAAATAGTTGCATTTCTTTACTCAAACTCAAACCTCATGCTTTTAGTGACAAATGCCGAGAACAAATTTATCTGTGGGGGCAATAAAATGACAAACATATTGACGATTTAAAATGTATTGATTAAAATTGGATTCATTGTGTAACCCCTTGATTTTGTCCCTATCTGCAGGGCAGGATCACTCTTTTTAATAATGATGGTTGCAATGTTGGACTGGCACTTACATCAGTGGGGGGATATTATAGATAATATAGTGGTTTATAATAAAAGTTTCCATATTAACATTATTTTCTGATGTTATAATGTTGTTTCCTCATCGCAAACCTATCTGAAGTTGTGTTTTTTTACAGTCTCCTGACATTATTTTTTGCGGATGGTCTGTTTTTTGTATTCAAATATCTATTTATACTCGAAAATGTCGCATATTGTCAAATTTTAATTACTTTGAGAAACAGCAGAGTAGGTCTTGGTACCGAACAGAATAGATTGAGGATGGCTGCTCCAAGGCTATGTAATTTAATCATTATCATATTTCAACCACAGCGAGCCAACAGTGTCTCATACGGTGCCGCGCCAGAAAAATCAGAATCCCAAATCTGATCTTTGTATCTATATAAAACTTGGCTATATTGTGATTTGTGTCTCTGGTGTTAATAAAACGGTAAAATAGTTAACCCTTAATGGGGGTAGGGTTGGCATAAAGTCAACTGACGGTGCTTTTGCCAGTTATTGAATCCCGACCAAGACCACTGGCAGAACTTTACACTATGGGGCACGTCTTTTGGAGATCATAATGCATTCAGATATTGTATTACTTCATAATGTACTTTGGAAGAGAAAGTCGTTTGGATACTGGAGAGTTTTGATGTACAATATTGTAATCGTTGAGTTATTCTCCAGCTAACAATACACATCATTATATTTTTCAGTCCAAAAGAAGTGCTAATACTTGCCTGTAAATGTCTTGGTTACGGTTCAAGTATGGCACTAGTGAATGGGCCATAAAACTAAACTTTAAATGTATGTTTGAAATACTACAGGGACGGAGAGTACTTGAAAAGAGATATTTCCTGAGCCCTTGAGCCTCTGATTACTCAAACATGCATGAATCAATCAACATTCAACTCCGAGTACGCTAATGATGATAGAGAGCCATTTTAATGCGGTTAAAAGCTGAACGTTCGATTTTGCACGATGTTTCCTTTAATGAATGTACCATTGTATCACTATTTCTTCTATGTTTTCCGCAGAACTTAAGTCCACTGGCACGGCTCACCACTTCTCCTTTCTCCTGAACTCCACGGACTATCGGATACTTCGCATGGACGAGGACCACGACCGCATGTACGTGGGCAGCAAAGACTACATCCTGTCTCTGGACCTGCACGACATCAACAAAGAGCCGCTCATTGTAAGGAATAACATTTCAAGGTGGTAGGATTTCATGTTATTTTGGCTAACCACAATTCTGTACCATTTTCTCTTTAGATCCACTGGCCTGTTGCTCAGCAGAGGAGGATGGAGTGCGTGCTGTCGGGAAAAGACACCAACGTAAGTATGCAACTGTGACATGCACATTATTTTGTAGTTAAATAGGTAAAATGATATCGCGTTTTGTTTTTCCTATGTTTTAAATCCCCCCTTAGAGAATATATAGTAAAAGTAATCATATGTGCTACGATTATGGGAGCACTATTGGGTTTTATTATTGAGGATTACAATATGAGGGGAAGCCCACTCCAATTTTATCTTTGGCTGCTGTTCAGGACTCCAATAATGAATGTCATATTAAACTGGTTTTGTCTGCTTACACAGCAAAATTGCTAAAATATGGAATACACAGAATGCCTGAAACTATAGATGGTTTAAAATAAATGCACATGCAAGTCAAATAAACGAATGAAAGATAATTTGTGTGTCAATTTTCTAGTGATAAGTTTGCCTCCTATTAGTCTCCATGGATATATTCTACTACATTAAACTTATCTTTTCAATTGGAGACAAACTACTGCCACCAGGCCAAGTTATATGTCAGATCTGTGGCGAGGTGATGGTTCAAATACTGCACTGTGGAATATTTCAAGTAAACGTTTAATATCTCCATGGAGACAAGAAGTTGACGGACCTAACACAAAAGTCTCATAGTGCATCTTTAAGTCTGCAATTTAAAATGAACCGAATGTAAAGTAATTTATGTGAGTGTGTGTGAAAACTGTAAGTACCAATAAAGCATAACATGTCTTTTTAAGCTCAGCTATAGTAGTATGTGTTCCCATTTTATGCGCATTTTATGTTTTATGGTCCAGATTAGAGATTCAACATATTAAATGTGTTAATAGTGTTTGGAACAGTACCATTTTTCCGTGCACAGTAAATCACTGCATTGAAATTCATATAAAACAGGTTTTCTTACACATTATGAGGTGTGATCAGGCTCATAATATCTTCAATACCAAGTTTATTCTACTGGTTTATACAGTATTTTTGTTTTTGTTCATCGAGCCGCTCAACTCACCACCTCTGGCTACATCATATTGCCTTTGTACCTAGACCCGTTTTTGGAGATCCCGGTTTGAAATTTCATCACAAAAATACAAAATTGGCTCCAAGGAGACATGTTGGCAATCCTAGCTTCTCTTTAGGGAATGACAGATGATGACAATTGGAAAGCGATCCAGAAGGAGACTGCGATTTCAGGGAGGTCATAGGCAATCATTCCATGTGTGTACGTGCGCTCGTGGGGAGGGGGCAATGAATAATACAAAACACTCCATCCCCAAACCCTCTGACCACCCTGCATCTGTCGCGCCGCTAACATGTGCCAAAACGTCTCCTCTAACCCGCCCCTCCCGCCCCCAAAGTCCCAGGCACAATCCCTTTTATGACAGCACATCTTTTCTTCAACACCAGCTGTCAAGAGCTGCAGATATGATGGACAAATCAGGGAACATATTACTAGATAGAGTACATTTTTAGAGTTTTAGAGCACGGATTGAGAGAAAGCAGGGAAATAAACAGACAGCTGGACAGATAAATGAGGATTATGAAGTTGTTTTTTACCGGAGGTTCTTAGAGAGTGCACTGGGGTCATGTTGTGTTACATTATAGACAAAAATCTGTTTTTCTCATCCTTCCATTGTTTGTGTGTGCGTGTTTGTGTGTGTGCAATTCAGTGAGGCCTTCCTCCTTTATAGGGACAGAAATCAGGTCCTTATGATGCATAAATCCTTTAATATATCCCAACAATATGATTTGTTGGGATCTCTTAAAATTTTTGACCATTTCATGTATGTAATATTTTAAATAAGTACAATCTTTTAAATTTTGAACATTTTATACATTTTAAGTATGTATGCTTCATTTACAAAGCGCTACATGGACTAGCCCCGCCCCCCATGTCTGTCTTTTTCAAACCTAAGACGTCAAGTGGCCCCAAAACCAGAGGAGACTGTGAGGTCCACCACAGAAGAACCACTTTTGGACAGAACAGTGTCTCTGTGAGGCCACTAACATCTGGACCAGTCTCCTCTGCACATACAGGAGCCCGACACTGATCAGCTTTAAAACACAACTCAAACTATGGCTGAAAACCAACCAGTCATGTGACCACTAGACTTTGTTTTTGCTGCTTGTTTTGTATGTTGTATTTTTATGTATTTGCCTGCCGAGGGACTACAGATGAAAATGAGCTTTGTAGCTAAAATCTGGCATATTTACATTTGTTTTATACTTATGTTCATTAATGTGCATTGTCCCTATCAAATAAATAAATAAATAAAATTTAAAATTCAGATGTTAATGTAAGTTTACTCATTAGGTTAAGTTTAGGCAAGTAACTATGAGCAACAGTCAGTGTAATGCCCCCCAAACACATGGAAAACCACTGGGCATGTGTAACCACTTTTAACTGTCTACTTTGTTAAGTTGTTTATGCACAGTGACTGAAAAATTATCCGTGAAAAGTAGAAACTGTTGCCATGTTTCTGATGAATGCATTTTGACCATATTGCCCAATACAGTGCGTTTGGTGGTCTAGTGTTTACATGTCATGCAGATCTTCAAATGTAGCTTTACGATTTTTCATCACAATCACCTTATTTTTGCAAGTTTTCCACAAATATCTTAAAAACAAGCTTCATTTGAACGTGAAAGATCCCTGTTTGTGTTTTCAACTGTCATCGCTTTGTTTCAGTCTAACCCTAATGATTTCTGTTATTGACTCTGACAGAAGTTGGAGGTGGTTTACAGTCGCTCAGGTCCAGGGGTTTGCTGCTTTTCTCGGTCCCTCAGTTTTGGGTGTGGGGAAACGTTGACAGTGTGGTTCTGAGTACGAAGCCAGAGTCTACGCTGCCAAATACAACGAAAGGCAGCAGCGGGAGGAGAGATGGACTGGGCCAGAGCCAGACAGAGCGCTATTAACCACCAGGGGCTACTATATTATATTACAGACGAGACCCCTTTACAATTTATTTTACACTGATTTTAAACACAGTCTGAATATATGCAAATGTATAATCAAACGTCTCCACTTTGCTATTTATAAGCTATTTTAAGATGTATTTTCCTTTGAAGAAAACTTTAATACAACCACATTTTTTGCATTATCCAAGGCAAGTAAATTGTATATAAATATAGTTTGTAGTAGTAGTAGTAATGTAGTAATGTATCCCAAGCAATAGAGAAAAATATATATGTTTAATATTGGAGAAATGCACTCAGTTAAGCAAAGTAACACCCTGTAACTTTCTGGAGGTGGCATGTCACCTGCATTATTCCATAAAAATAAATAAATAAAAAAAATTAAAAGTAAAAATAAAAAAACTATAAAAAAAAACAACAAAAACAATAAAAAGTATAATTTTCAGGGCAGTAAAGAGTAAAAATAAAAAAAACAATAAAAAAAAACCCAACAAAAACAATAAAAAAGTATAATTTTCAGGGCAGTAAAGAGCAAATCCAAAAAACAAAAGTTGCATGGTGGAGCGTTAAATACAAATGTTTATATATTTTTGATTTACCTTGAGAATTAGTAGTTTCTGAAATGAGTGACTGTCTGTGCCAATGAAAAACACTGGTAGCCTTTGTACAAGCTCACTGTTCTTTGTTCAATCTGGGATTGTATAAACTGTAAAACTGTAAAGAGCCTAACAAGTTCCTTCAATCAAGACAAACTTAATTTACTTCCCTGCAATTAGACTGGAGCAATAAGCCATAATTTAAATTCCTCTGTCTGCTTGACTGAAGAACATATTGCTCCTTTGTGTTTCAGGGTGAATGTGGAAACTTCATCCGTCTGATTGAGCCGTGGAACCGCACTCACCTGTACGTGTGCGGGACAGGAGCCTACAACCCCATCTGCACCTACGTGGACCGTGGGCGGAGGTCACAGGTAACCTTAGAAACCAACTTTGACCTTTGCCGTTCTCCTCAATAGCAATCATATCTGTCAGTCAATCTGGGGTCAGACAGCCTCCCGCAGCTCTGTGTCTCCTTTTCATTTTCTGCTTCTTGGCTTTCATCGATTCATTCAACTTTGCGGTCTGGAGGGCTATGAGAAAACCTTTTCCTTTCTTGAGTTCAATTATTGTGGTAAAATTGCAGTCGGTGAGGGACCTGCCACAAATCAGAGACAACAATCTTCTATCACAGTTGAGAAAGCATTGACAGATTGTATCCTGTGGAAACATGTCGTGTAAGGGGACTCCATTTAAAACATGGTGTGCAAGAACTAAAGCGATTATCAAAACTTTATATATTTTTAACAATGTTGATTAAACATAAAACGGACAATTATTTTTAGCACATTTTTGTCATGCCATAGCATAAAAGCAAAATATGTAGAACTATTTTATGATATAGATGAACTAGCTGACCCACTTAATGGCCAGATTTAAACTAAAGAAACAAAGCTAAATCTGATCATATGAAGAGCACGATCAAAATCTAAACATGCATTTTTACAGTTAAAAGGGAGACTCTATCATATACTTCTGACTGAGCCTCATGTTAGATTTTAATGGGTTTTAGAATTGTGAGAAATGTGTATTGTCCATAGAAAAGTATTATATCTATTGATTGCATATATAGACATTCATTAATGTGAAATCTCTATTGCTGATAACTCGGCTTTCTGCTACTACCTGGAGTTATATCAAACCAAACACTCCTTCACATATGAATGAATAGTGAATCCCTACACTCTAAGAAATGAGATGTTGGTTTTAATTAAAAATGTTAAGGCAACCGATTCCACAAAAGGCTGTTGTTTTCATATAGACTTATAAGGTAAGTTAAATGCAAAATTATCTTATTATTGAATTCAAGGCAACACCATTAATCACAGCAAAGATTAGTCGTGGATTGTCGACAAAAGCACACCGGAAATCTGAACAGCTCAAGCGCCAAGTCTCTGCACGTGACGTTGAAGTGCGGAACTGCGCATGTGCAAGAATTTTACGTGCTGTGCGTGACATTATAATAAAGCAACATTGTTAATTGTATGTACATGATAGTGTTATATTGTTTAAAACTTTATGTTATTACTTAAATAAAACAAAACATTCATACTTAAATATAGGAAAGAACATTTCTACATAAAAACAAACCTGATGTTTGTTGTAATTTGAACATCCCCAGTGTTTCATTTCTTAGAGTGTATATTAAAGTATATAACATGTTTATTCATGATATACAGTCATTTATGTGGTTTCACAGCAGATGTTTAACAGCTCACACAAGTTCATCAGTCTCATTTGAAAATTGGTTAGCCCATTATTTAGTTTTAGTTAGCCTCTATTTGTCTGATGAAAGCCTAGTGCCGAAACGTTGCATGTCCTAATAAATCTTCACAATTTGCAAGTAAGACGGTGTGCGGGATTTCTCTTTATGTTCTTGAGTTGCTCTCTCTCCTCCAACGCACCCGTTTTGAGGAATTGATGTGCGAAGCTCTCATCCTTATATATCGTTAGCCATTATTTCAATTGCCACTTTTACTTTTATGGTAGTTATTATCTATAAAACACCAAAAGGTTTACACACTAAGACTTTAAACAAGGCTCCAAAATTTGATCAGACTAGCCAAGTTGCTAAGTGGACGACAGTAATGAACGCTGCGTCTACTAAATATATGTCTAAAAGTTTTACAAATGCAGCAAACGCATGAAAAATACAATCACCGAGTCACCCGCCCTCCCCTCACCTGTTTGGAGCCTGCAGTGTGTCCCGTGTAAAGCCCATCTCCGCTGATAGACTCTCTCATCCATCATCAGCCTTGTACCCCCCCCTCCACACCCTCCCGTGTCCCCTCTCGGCGTCCCTCCTCGCTCCCCTGCAGCTGCCGCCCGCTCTCGTCCACACTGCGCCTGTGTAGTCTCGCCATTCAAATGGACCGATCAGGTTTCAACGCAAAGGTCAGAGCTCGTCCTGTCATTCGGCGATTCCCCAAGGACCCCGAAGCTATGTGTAATAATGTGTCAGTAACAGTAGATGTAAACACAAAAATACCCATGGAATTATTGGGACAAACAAAGTACATGTTTTGTATTTTTTGAATTTGATATAATCTAATTTGGTCTAATCTATGTTTTATAGAGGGCAAATGTTGAGTATATACCAATAATAGTGATTTCAGTCCCTAACAACAGTAGAAAACAAAGTGGTAAGATAAAAACTAAAAAAAGATAAAAAAAATAAAAAGAAAAGTGTAATTTTAATGATTTGTGTGTAAATTTATTTGTACATTAGTGCCAATCCTTTTCAAACATTCATATCGACACCTTCCTAAAATAATCGCATAAGTCATTTTTTTTTTTAGGTTTTTCAGGAATCACAAAAAAATTGAAAAAATTGAAATTATGGCATTTTTTGGCCCAAGTAAACTAAGGCAAAAAAGTGACTTAGGCGATTATTTTAGGAAGATGACAATATCTGACATTGAAATATCACTGTGTTGCTGCAGGATTCTTCATTATATCATACTACATATGTTATCCCTTATATGTATACTCCTCCTTTTTTAATCTTTTTTTCTTTTCCAGAGTTGCATGTTTGCATGAGGTCTCCAGCTGTGTTTGCACGACTCATATCTAACTCTAAGCAAACTCTCTTCTAAACATCGGCTCTGGTCTTTCGTTTCAACTTCATCCATTTTTCTCTTCAGTTCAAACATTTTTCTTTTTCCCCCACCACTTGTTTTTTCCTTTCAGCCGCCTCGTGGTTTTGTGGCCTTGTTTTGGGAAGTCAGGTGTCAGTAATAGAGCGGCCCTGTGTCCCGTGTGTGTGTGTGTGTTTTAGGGCTCCCAGTTCCTACAGCCGTCTCAGTCTGGAGGAAGGACCAGCCGAGCGGCAGACCTCAGCACCACAGCAGAGCCCATGGAGGCCAAGGTGGGCTTGGGGAGGAGACTTCGGCCTGGTGCCCACCTCGAATACGCCTTTACCTGTCGACACTTTTCACTTTTTACTAGACTGCTGCCCTTACCTCAAGATTATTCAGTGTCAAAGTGGGAATCCAATTACAAAAAGTTACAAATAGCCTGTAGCCTGGATAAACGGTGCACTCCAAAGCTCCAAGATTAATAAAAAAAAAGTCTTTCAATAAAATTTTGCTGCTAACATTGTTTTAAAAAGAACCGAGGCCATTCATATTGACTATTTTTGTGGTTAACCAGGCTTTCAATGATATTCCTCAGTCATATTCCTCTCATATTTTTCAGGTTAATACTGACGTTATAGTTTTTTTTTGTAACATCAGATCATATATATCAAGTCAAAGTAGTCAAGTATTCGAGTTCATTTCATTGCGGTAGGTTGTTAGGTAATGCATTCATCTTCCCTTCCTTAAACAGCTCTTAATGTTGTTGTGGGGGGAAGTATTTTTCTTTCTCAGTCTTTTTTTTTTTTCGTCTCATCGTTTTGCTTTGAAGTACCAGACAAACTCACTCACTTTTATATACGTATATGCGGACTTGGCCGAGGTTCGCTTTGTTGATTCACGTAGAGAAATTATAAATATATCAAATTCCTTACAAATGACTAACTTCAAACGCATGCTGAGTGAGTGTTGGATTGCCCTCGGCGTTTTCCCTTCGCCTCTATGATAACTGATGCATTTTGTGTTCTCCTCAGAAGACCTTATGTGCCTTTAGGGTCTTGTCATTTAAGTGCACCTGAAGCTTATCGTTGCTACTAAAGTGCCTTCCAAACTTTGACGTGGACAAAACTGAATAAAACATCAAACACATCACAATATTGAAACTATTCTAATGTTACAGGAATACATCTTCAGACTTGAACCTGGCAAAGTGGATTCTGGGAAAGGAAAATGCCCCTATGACCCTAAACTCAACAGTGTCTCAGCTTTGATCAGTAAGTATATCATCTTTACAGAATGAAGATGTTATTGCTTTGCCTGGAATGTTCCACGTTATGGCATTAAACTTGTATATCGGATTTTTACACGGTTACAGGAGTTACAGGCAAAAACATGCATTATTACTTTGAGCAGCATCATCTCCACAGATCTTATCTGTTACTCCAGGGGGTTCCAGGTCGGCCGTCTGCCTGGAGATACAGTGGAAGTTTTCAAACTTAGCAATAATACAATACAACGCAATGCAACTTTAGGTGTACTTTATTGCATAGTTGCACAGTTATGTTTTTTTGTTTGTTTGTTTTTTAAAATACAAAAATACATAACAAAAATGAACATGTCTGAGTGCCATTATACAATGTGTTTGTTTTTATACGTTATCCATTTCTTCCATTTTCTGTCCATTTGTAGTTTTTTCAGTTGTAGCCTATTGGTCAATTTCTCCATTACAAAAATGTCTTCTATTGTATATATCCATTGGTCTTCTGTCGGTACCTCCGTTTTCTTCCATTTCCTTGTTATACATTTTTTTGCAGCAATTAGCATCATTTTGACTAAATACTCATCAGATTTATAAACATTGCCATCTCCAAAATTGCACAAGTACAAAAGTTCTAGTTTAAATGAAATAGAATACCCAATCACTTTACAAATAATACAATGGATATTTTTCCAAAACCCAGAAATTTTCGGACATTTCCAGAAAATATGTGAATGGTCCACATCCAGTTATGATGGTTTGACTTTATGTAACCTGAGGTCAAATGATTTCCCTGTGTCATAAAGCCTCTCTTCCATGATGTCACGCAGTAATCATTGTCATTAAAATCCAGAACTTACATGCCCCCGTGAATTATAACATGAACATTATGTAGATACACTATGTAATTTTGCAAAATTATAAGATATAAGACCGTTTATAATTGTAGAACATGTAAAGACGTGAATGAACACAGTCTATTACTTACTAGCAGCATTTAATGGTTTCTGATTGATAATTTTTTTTTTGCACTAAACATAAAATGTGTGTTTTTGAAATTAGGAGATATCGACTGGTAGTTATTTAAAATTTTTCTAAACAGTTACTTCTGGTGGGCAACAATACATGATATTTTTATGCTTGGGGATTTCAAAAGTTAAGCACAAACCAGATTCCTTCACATCGTCTAATAATACCCCTGAACCTTACCCGTGTTTTGTATTGTGAATGTCCTTGTTCGTTTGCTGGTCTGTTGTCAGCAGTTCCAGGTGGCCCCACATGCTGAGAATTCACTCCATTCACAACAGCCCCTCTGCACTGTTTAAGAATGTGCATGTCACTTTAAGACCGCTAACTAGAGCAGCATTTTTAACCTTTGTGTTGTTTGACTCTGGAGCAGGTGGATTTCCCCTGTTACAACATTCAACAGCATTTCAACCCATTGGCAGGAAGCACTTGTTTATTCAGATGCACAATGTAGTAAGATAGGATTTCAGAAGTGGGGTTGAAATATAATAATTTCTGTACAAATCTGCATATTTATAAGGACCCTCAAGTCATGTGACTGAAACTCATTTATAGATTTGGCACTAAATCAATATTGTCCTTTAAGTTGTTCTACTAAAAGTTAAAAAAGTATAAGAATTTGAGTGAGTTTGGAAATAAACAAATTATGGCAAATACCTAACCTGGTCAGAACCACAGAAGAATAATTAGATCTGGAAGATGAATCCTAGATGATCATTGTAATGGTTTCAGTGGTTTTCCACTGCCCACTGTATGATTTCAGGAAGGTGCAGCATGTGCCCAGTTCTGACCAGTCAGTCCGATGGTGGACTAGACTAAATATTACAAAGCCAACTTTTAGATTCATGTTTTAGATTCATGCTGTGAAAGTTAGAAAAGAGTAAGAAATTCTGACCTTTGTGAAAGCTTCTGTCAACTAAACACATACATTTGATTTCCACATTGAAGGAACATGTGAGGAGCTGCTGTAATACAAATTGTTAAATATATATATTGTGTATATCCTATATTACACAAAATTTACTCCTGTGAGATTTAAGCTGCTGTTATCTCATCAAAAACATACCTGGAGTTGTGTTTTATTTCATTCACAGAAGTTTGAGTAATCCTTTATTATTAGTCTGTACATCTCCAAAGCTCAAAATCCTTTGTTCAGTGGAGATACAATTATACAAATAATTCTAATGGTGTGTGGAGTTTAAAAACACATTGGAGCATGTCCTGTATTACCAATTGATATCACAAGGTAGAACCTGGAAGGTGTTTTCTGTTTGAGAGACGACCACAGTCTTAATATGCAGGGTTTGTTTTAAACATGTGTGAATGAAACAAAACACAAGTACAATATGTTTTTGATGAGGAAACAGCATTATAACCTAGACCAGAAAATAGCATAATATAGAACCTGGCCAAAGCTTTCAGAAAACACATGATTGCATAAGCTAGGTTGTCATAACACTGAACAATATGAAAACGAATCATTGACAGATAGTTTTGTCATGTTTAATTTTTGTCACATTGTCAGCCGCTCTCCGAATCACCAAGTGCGATAATAAAATAACAATATAGCTATGACATAAAGTCAATGGGGAGCTTGTATGACTGATTTTTTTGGCCTTTTACAAAAATTACAGTGATTGTTAGGTCATTAAATAGCCACTGCTGCGTGTGTGCCGTCATTCAGATGTCGTCTTTGACAGATGAGGCAACTTGAAACCAGAGCTTCAATCATACTGTATATATATGTTTCTTATTTTAACCTGTTAGAAAGATGACTTCACCTCCATGACAACCTCCTGTGTTTCTGTGTTTGTGCGAATGACAGATGGGGAGCTCTACGCCGGAGTCTACATCGATTTCATGGGAACAGACTCGGCCATCTTCCGCACACTGGGCAGGAAGACAGCCATGAGGACCGATCAGTATAATTCCAGATGGCTCAATGGTAAACTCATATTCCACTGTATCTCTGTATTATCTTAAAGGGGACATCATATGACTTATGGTATTTTTAGTCAAAAACGACGAACAAAAAAGGAAAAAGGGCCCAATTTCACCATAGCAAACAATAGAATTTCTTTAAATTGCATTTGTCTGTTGGACTGGTGTCTGAATTTTTCAAAATATCAAATTAATACAGGACTTTGGGTGGAGATAGGGGGTAGGTGAAAACTGATATTTTTTCAAGCGCTGATGCCTCAAATTCAGGGCAAACTCAGACATGCATGAATCTTTGTGTAAGTTAATGATGAAGGGAAAACCTTTGTAACATGGTTAATCTTTTATAAAAGTTTTGCATAGTATGTTTCTTTAAGTGAAACTATGCAGTAGTGTTCATACTTTATAGCACACATGTCAAACTCAGGCCAATTTTGGCCCGCACTACAATTATAACATGACCCAGTGATCATTCAATACCAAAGCAGAAAATTGTTGATTGAGTGCGGCTGCAGGGTTGGACAGTGCGGTCACTAGTCCATAGCTAATTACCGCACGTCGATAATGACTCTGAGTGGAGCTTGTAATCGTAAATGAACCGTGGATGTCACAGCACTAAAAAGGCCAGTTGGCAGATGGGGAAAGGAACTATATACTTTAGTTCTAGCGTGTTCCTAAATACTTTGTTGAAGGAGTAATGCGTTTAGTAAGTCACGCATGGTAAAACAATAACTCATATTTAGGTAAATGTATTTTAATCTTCTTAGTTGTTTTGGGGGTAATTAATATAGAGTATCGGTAATTGAATACAACTGCAGAAGAAGGAAGAGTAATCAAGCAAGTTGTACAATATCATTCATTTGCAGTTTAAAGGAGCACTATTCCTTTGTCTAGATGAGAATGTTCCTCTGTATGTCACTAAATGTATCTAGATCTCCACGGAAACGCTACGAGGCTAATGCTACGTTCATTTATCCAGCCAATTCGAGCACGGATCTCGGATATGATGTCATGTTCGAGCTTTGTATTTCGGTCACTTTTCTGTAATTCAATAAATGCCAGATATATATATGGTATAAAATCTCCATGGAGACCAGCTGTAGGGTACTTCCTAATTAAAGTTACAGAATGTTGCATAATTAAATGCTACAGTATTTACGTATTTGACTGATTTATATGTACAAAAATGATCATAGTAGGCCGGGTATAGGTGGTAGCTCATTTCTAAACATGCTTTAGCTTTATCTTATTAGCTGATGCAACTTCATGTCACCCAATCAATCACAGCAATGCCAGTGTCAATATTATCATTTTTATTTTTACCTCTGACCCCGTTGCCCCCGACAACAGTAGTCCCCTGGTGATGTAAGAGCAAAATGGGGGACACCTGAGCCCTGCTAATCAGCTGTCCAATCAGTGTCAAACATCATACCCCCTCTCCTCCTCTCTCCTCCCCCTCT